>PVHT020000193.1:6464026-6493249 GCA_004024745.2 Catagonus wagneri
CACAGCTCCGATTAGACCCCTAGCCTGGGAACCTCCACATGCCGCGGGTGCGGCCATAAACCCGCGGCCATAAAATGACAAAAGGCAAAAAAAAAAAAAAGAATTCATGGCCTCCTGATGTTTCTCTGCAGTCTGAAGTTTTTCCCTCAGCTGATATTGTCAGGTGAATGTTGTGAAAATGTGTTTAGGGCACTGTAAATGATGTCCCAGTGGGAAAACACAGCCTGAGCTGATGAATACAAAGGGCTGTTAATGAGATAAACTGCTAAAGGAATCTTTATGGGACATACGCAAACTAGGCATTTTGAAACCCAAAATTGTATCTTTTGAAGATGTTTCTATTTCCAGGGGCAGAATTGAGCATTTAGAGGTAATAAAAATGACACATCCCTTAAACCAGTCTTTCTTCAGCACTACTAAACATTATGGGTGCTAGAAAGGCATAATGTCCATTTAAAAGCCAAGCTCATGAGTTCCCTTGTGGTGCAATGGGTTAAGAATCCAGTGTTGTCAACGCAGTGGCTCAGGTCACTGTTGTGGTATGGGTTTGATCCCTGGCTGGGGAGCTTCCATGTCCCATGGGTGTGGCAAAACAAAAAAAAAAAAGGCAAACAAGCTCATGAAGAAAAGATACTTCCTAGTGCCTCTACATTATACTGACTGGGCAAATGCTATATATACAAAGGAGATGACCAAGTGGCATTCAATAGAGGAACAAATATTAAGTAGTTGTGTGAAAAAAGAGACAAAACACAGGAGTTCCCATTGTGGCTCAGCAGTAATGAACCCAACTAGTACCCAGGAGGACATGAGTTTGATCCCCGGCCTTGCTCAGTTAAGGATCCAGTGTTGCCGTGAGCTGTGGTGTAGGTCGCAGATGCAACTTGGATCTGGCGTTACTATGGCTGTGGTGTAAGCTGGCAGCTACAGCTCTGATTCGACCCCTGGCCTGGGAACTTCCATATGCCACAGGTGTGGCCCTAAAAAGACAAAAAAGACACAAAATACAGTTTCATGCACTGTAACCCTCCATATGTGCACGGCCTGATCATCCTATACGTTAAGATGTCATTTATAGATTAAAACATAAACATCTAATTTATAATCACTGAGCATTAAGAGAAAAAACATTAGAAGAATAAAATCCAAGAATTATTTCAAAATTTAGAATAGCTTTTCAAAGTTTTCATGAACCATGAAACAATGTTTAATCTCTTAAACAGTTTTTACCTCTCCACTGTTTTACAAAGCCACAAGCTTTCTTCAGAAGGAACTATATTTCAATGCCATCTAATTTTGCTGATACACTTCAAAGCATTAACTAGACATACTCCTAATTATAGTATATGTTGTTTAAAGCAAGCAAAAATAATGATTATGCTAAGACTCCTAGATTCAAAGTAATGCTTTGCATTATGAAATATAATGGAAATTACCATGGTTTTAAATTAAAATCCCAGCATGATAGGGCCTGTGCTTGATTTTCTTCTTCCACCACTCCCATGAGATTTGATAACAGATCAAGAGGTTACAGTTTGTGAAATCTGCCTCTTCTCTACTGACCCTGAGAGGGATTTGCCTGAGACATAAGTAAAAGGATAATGAAGGTCATAGACTTGCATCGAACTGCCTGTGGACCATTCTAGAAAACACTGTACTTGAGTTTTTACTTTCCAAATCGATTATGTGGGTGTCACAAAGAAGTTCTTGGTCTGCTGTTTTATTTCCTCCATACTAAACAATCTCCTTCAATGGATGTATTTTCTTTAAATAAACTGAGTATTTTCAAAATTTTTTCAGTTGGGATTTTCTTCTCGTTGGCAGACATCTGGGGCAAAGCAATCTGTTGTAGAAATCTGTATCATTTCCATTGAAAAAGGAATCTGGGTTTCTCATTTGTAAAGAATCATGTACTTAGGAGAATCTCCCACCCCACAACAACTGAAATTGGTTTGGAATTAGTTGAAACGTGATTTAAAAATTTGCTTCTAATAAAACTCAAATAGATGAAGAGGACCTATGTTTCTGAGTGATATCATTAAAAAGCAACTGGAACACTCATATATTGCTGGTGGAAATGAAAATTGGTACAATCACTTTGGAAAATGGCCTAGTTGTATGTACTAAAGCTAAATATATGCATGCCATATGACACAGCAGTTCTATTCCAATAAAAATGTGCTTATGTCTACAAAAAATAATGTACAAGAATATTCAAAGAGCAGTTTTCAAAACAGTAAAAAACCAGAAACCAAGTCAAATGTCCACCAGCAGTAGATTAGATAAATAATTTGGGCTCTGTTCATACAATGGAATATAACACAATAATGAAAAATAAACTATTGGTACATGCAGCAATACAGATATTATGGACTAAAAGGATCTACATGCAAAAGAGTAAATACTGTATGATTCCATTTATATAAAATTCAAAAATGGGCAAGATAAATCTATGTTGTACAGGTCAGGAAAGCAACCGACTGAGAGAGGACATGAGGGAGCCTAATGATATGTTGTAGATATTCTATATTTTGATGTAGGTAAAAGTCAAGTTGTATACACTTGAGATCTGTGTACTTTACTATTTGTAAGTTATACTTAGTTAAAAAATTAAAAAGCAACATGCTTAAAATGTGACATGTCTATAGCCAGTTAATATATAATACAGTAACCTTGGTTTTTACAAGGAGCTGATAGAAGAAATCTTTCCTTTGATACAGGAAATTAAGTAATACACTAAGCAGTGTATTTGATTATGTTTTTACAAAAGACACAAATGTTATTTACTTAAATGCCAACACATAGCATATTTTCACTTAATTTTTAATAAAAAATATTTTCATTCATTGTTCATTCATTCATTCATGCAACATTATGTACAAGAATTTATTTCTTTAAAAAATATTTTTATTTAGCTATAAGAAAACAAATAATCATATGTAGTATTTAAATCTTTTAAGAATTTCTTGCTAGGTGTCTCAATAAATTTCAATCCCTTTTTTCTACTCCACAGAGCTTTTAGCTTGAGGAGTAAATATAGAAGGTACACATATTCCACCATATCTACACGTCTCTCTCTCTTTCATGCATACACATAGAAATGGTAAAGAAATGTGAAAAAAATTCACCAGAAAAGCAGTTTAGATGTACTTGTGTCAAATGAGCTTGTCTTGAGACTTTCAATGTAAATTTTTCTTAAAGACCTAAGGAAGAGACTTCATGTTTTTAGGTAAGCTGCATAGGCCAAATTTCCTGCCTAATAATTTTGTTGTTTATCTCATTGTAGCAGATGCCTGTCCTTGATTTCCAGTGGTTTGTGTCAAGTTCTATGAAATGTAAAAGCTGGATAATAATAGAGTTATTGAGAGTAAAACTAGCCATCATATGTTAGTTTGACTCCCAGCAAAATTAATATTTATTGAATGCCCACAAGGAGGCATGAAATTATATTAAAACATATATCACATACCAAACTCTAATTTTGGCTCTTTTTGTTATATAATTCAGGTTGACATGTCAATGAAATATTTAAAAAGATGATTATATTCATGGATTTTTGGAGAAACTTGTATCTGGGAAGGAGACAAGATTTCTAGTCTAGGTTTCAGAGAGAGAATAAAAGAAATCCACATGGAGTTCCCCTTTGTGGCGCAGTGGTTAACAAGCCCAACTAGCATCCATGAGGATGCAGGTTCGATCCCTGGCCTCACTCAGTGGGTTAAAGATCTGGCATTGCCATGTGCTGTGGTGTAGGTCACAGACTTGGCTCAGATCTGGCATTGCTGTGGCTCTGGTATAGGCCAGCGGCTACAGCTCCAATTGAACTCCTAGCCTAGAAACCTCCATATGCCATGGGTGCAGCCCTAAAAAGACAAAAAAAAAAAAAAAGAAATCCACTTATTTTATGTTTTTTGCTATTATTAGTCATTTATTGAACACCTACTATTTGCATGGGATTCAACGAGATAAGTCACAAATCACCCAGTCTATGGGGCAAACAATAAATTGGATAAGGGAGAGGATTACTAAATTGAGTCAGAGATCACGGGTGCATGGGTGAGTTTGGTGTTAATCTTACTGTGAGTCAAATTTCTAAATTTTAAACTTTTTTTTTTTTAAGGGCTGCACCTGCAGCATATTGGAGGTTCCCAGGCTAGGGGTCCAATCGAAGCTACGGCTGCTGGCCTAGGCCACAGCAAGAGCCACATCAGATCTAAGCCGAGTCTGTGATCTACACCACAACTCACAGCAGTGCCAGATCCTTAACCCACTGAGGTGGGCCCGGGATCGAACCCACAACCTCATGGTTTCTAGTCAGATTCTTTTCCACTGCACCACAATGGGAACTCCCTCTAAATTTTAAACTTCTAATGCTTTTATTCCTTTCACACCCAGCAGGGCCAGATTAAAAGAGATAATTATAATTAGATTCTACTATCATTCTAATGACTCCTCCATCTGCTTTGCCAGCTTAATTTTCTCTGGCCTTGAAGTAAAGCTTTTAACAGGGACATGGATAGAAGGAGCAAATTTGTGGGGAAAGACTATTAGTTCTATTTAAAACATATTGAATTTGAGGTAAGTATCGAGGGAAATTTAGGTGAAGGTCAAGTAAAATGGGAACACAGATGTAGCAATCAATATTAAATTAACAATGGTGAAGTCAGCAGGA
Source organism: Catagonus wagneri (assembly GCA_004024745.2). NCBI lineage: Eukaryota > Metazoa > Chordata > Mammalia > Artiodactyla > Tayassuidae > Catagonus > Catagonus wagneri. The sequence continues at coordinate 6,468,699 of PVHT020000193.1, forward strand.
AAGACAGAGCAAGGATCTCTACAAAGCCAGTCCTCCCCATAGAAACCATGAAGTTACTGGCAAAAATGTGTCAAAATCAATGCTTTCAGAACTCTAAAATTAACCAGAAGTTTGCAACAACTTGAGGAGCATTTATTTAAAAAATGACTAAATCTCATGAAGAACAGTGAGCTATTTTTCATTGCAACTTTTACTATTCCCATTCCAGTAGTCCCACAGACATTGCAGGGGGCAGAACCTGCAAAACACCTTTCTCAAAGAACTGCCATTAGTTGATATGTCTGGCACATACATGGAAACCTCCATTCTCAGGGCTTGTCTTTATTTGACCTGACTCAGACCTCACTAAATGCAGGCAGCCTGTTCCCTGGAGGCATTTGTGAAAATAATCATCAGCAATTGTTGAGCAATGCAGCTCCCTGAGGTAGTCATGATGACTGGACCAAATAGAATTTGCCAAAAAAAAAAAAAAAAAGAAGTTAATAGAATGAGATGTCCACAGGGGATTTCAAAAAGCTCCAATATATTCCTGAGACTCTAGAAGGCCATACACATGTATAGGACAGTATACAAACCCAAGTCTGTCTCATGTCCAGAAAAGATCTGAGAGGGCTCCAAAGACTCACCCTTAGCTAACATTGAGGCTCTGCAGTAGCAGGAAGTGAAATCTGTGATAGCACTGTAAACCACCTGGCTGAGTGTTGAAGGCACGGCACCCAAACACATAGAGTTTTTCTGCCAAGATTAGGAGAATTATTGGCTTGCGGCATTTAAGGAAATTTCAGTTCAATTATAAGCTGAATATTAAGATAACAGAGGAGAAACTTCTATGGCCACACACGCCAAAGAATACATTACAGAACTGATTCATAAAAGTCACTAAGCAAACAGTAATAGCAACTACAACAGTAGCAACCACAAACCCTAAGGAGAGGGCAGAATCAGATTTCCAGAGCAGCCATAATCTATTATTTCCAGTCTGCAATAACAAAAAAATATGAACCATGTGAGGGAAAAAGAAAATATGGTCCAAACACAAGAAGCAGTCAATAGAAACTGTCCTTAAGTAAGCCCAGATGTTGGACTTAAAATTTTCAGTCACCGTTTTGAACATATTCAAAGGACCAAGGAATCTATGTCTAAATAACTAAAGGAAAGTATAAGAATAATGTCCACCAAATAATGAAAAATTAATAAATATAAATTATTTAAAAAATAGAAATTCTGAGGTTGAAAAGTACAATACTGAAGTGAAAAATTCACTAGAGTTCAACATCAGATTTGAGCTGGCATAAGAAAAAAATAAGGTAACTTTATTTTCTCAAGTTTGACAAACAGAACAAAAATTAAGAAAAATGAACAGAGCCTTAGAGAGTAATGGGACACCATCTTTCATACCAACATACACATAATAGGAGTCTAAAAAAATGGAGGAGAGAGAAAGATGAAATGAAAGGATATTTGAAGACATAATGGCTAAAAACTTCACAAATTTAATTTAAAACATTAAATTAAATATCCAAGATGCTCAATGAAATCCAAGTAAGATGAATTCAAAAATAGCCATAACTAAACACACAATAATCAAACTGTTAATACTCAAAGGCAAAGAGAGAATCTTGAAAAAAGCAAATCATCACATACAAAATCTTCAATAAGATTAACAGCTGATTTTTCTCAGAAAACATGGAGGCCTGAGGGAAGTAAGATGACATATAGAAGTTGCTGAAAGAAAATGGCTGTCAAACAAAAAAATCTATATTTGGCAAAATTATAATGATAAAAAGAAAGAAGAAATTAGGACATTTTCAGATAAATGAAAACTGAGGGAATTAGTTGCTACCAGTGCTGCCCAACAACAAATATGAAAGGTACTACTTCAGACTGAAATGAAATGGCACTAGACAGTAATTCGAATCTTCATGAAGAAATGAAAAGCACTGGAACTTTTTTTTTTCTGATGTGCAGAAACAAACACTGAAAATCAAAGACAATGAAGTAGCAGGAGAATATATTCCAAACAACAACAAAGATAAAACTTCAGAATTTGATCTGAATGAAATGGAGAGATGATTTATTCAAAAGAGAGTTCAAAATAATGGTCATAAAGATGCTCATTGAGGTCAGGTGAATGAAGTGATAATTTCAAGAAACAGAATATTAAAAAGTACCAAACAGAAGTTATAGAGCCGAATAATACAATAAGTGAACTGAAATGTTCAATAGAGAGATTCAACAACAGACTAGATCAAGGAGGAGAAAAAATAAGCAAACTCTAAATCAAGGCAATGGAATTGATCCAATCAGAGTAGCAAAAATAAAAAAGAATGAAGCTAGCTTAATGGACTTATGGGACACCATCAAATGAACAAATATATTCATTTCATGGTCAAAAAAGAAGAGACAGAGAAAGGGGTATAGGCTTATTTAAAGAAATAATGAATGAAAATTTCCCTAAGTAAAGAAAGAAACAGACATTCACATTCAGGAAGCCCAAGAAGTCCCAAATAAAATGAATCTAAAGAGACTCACACTGAGACATATTATATTAAGTTGTCTGTAGTTAAAGACAAACACAGAATCTTAAACACAGCAAGATCAAAGCATCTTTTTATGTACAAGGGAAACTCCATAAGACTATCAGCAGATCTTTCAGCCAAAACTGAAGGGATTGAAATATGTATTTAAAGTGCTAAAAGAAAGAAAGCTACCAACTAAGAATACTCTACCTGGCAAAGCTGTCATTAAGAATTGAAGAGAAGATAAGTTTTCCAGATAAGCAAAGCTGACGGAGTTCACCACTGCTAGACTTGCCTTACAAAAAAATAAAAAATAAAAAAAAATAAATAAAGCAGTTTTTATAGCTGAAACAGAAGGATGCTAACAAATAACATGAAAACAGGAGTTTCTGTTGTGGCTCAGTGGGTTAAGAACCTGACTAATATTCATGACGATGCAGGTTTGATTCATGGCCTCACTTAGTGGGTTAAGGATCCAGCATTGCTGGGAGCTGCGGCATAAGTCACAGAAGCAGCCTGGGATCTGGCGTTGCTGTAGCTGTGGCATAGGCAGGCAGCTGCAGCTCCAATTTGACCCCTAGTCTCCTAGCCTGGGAACTTCTATATGCTGCAGGTGCAGCCCTAAAAACAAACAAACAAACAAAACCCCATATTAAAGTATAAAATTTGATTGCCACAGCAATTAAGCTATAGAACAAAATAAAAGGCATCTAGGTCAGAAAGAAAGAGAATTGTCTCTATTTACAGATGACATAATATATATTATATAGGGAAAACCCTAAAGACTCCATCAAAAACCTGTTAGAACTAATAAATGAATCCAGTAAAGTTGCACCATACATTTCCAATATACAAAAATCATTTGCATTTCTATACACTAATTATGAACTATTAGAGAAATCTAAAAACAGTTCCATTCACAGAATTAATATTGTTAAATATTGTTAAAATGTCTACACTACCCAAAGTGATATACAGATTCGATGTAACCCTTATCAAAATTCCAATGGCATTTTTTTCACAGAAATAGAAAAAAAAAATCTTACAATTCATATGTAACCACAAAAGATCCCCAAAGCCAAAGCAATCTTGAAAAAGAAGAACAAAGCTGGAGATATCACACTTCCTTATTTAAAACTATATTAAAAATCTGTAGTAATCAAAACAGTATAGCACTGGCATAAAAACAGACACATAGATCATTGGAACAGAATAGAGAGCCCAGAAATAAACCCATACATATACAGTCAATTAATTTTAAACAAAGGAGCTAAGAGTATACAATAGGAAAAAGATATTTCCTTCAATGAATGGTGTAGGAAAAACTGGATAGCCACATGCAAGTAAATAAAACTGAACAATCTGATACACCATGAACAAAAAACTTGAAATGGATTAAAGACTTGAATATAGGACCTGAAACCATAAAACTTCTAAAAAATAGTAAGTAGCAAGCTCATTGACATTGGTTCTTGAAATGTCTGAAATAGGAAATCCCAAAGAGACAGGAAGTAAATTAGTGGTTGGAAGAGGCTGGAGAGAGAGAAAAATGGGGAGTGACTACTAATGGGTAAAGGGTGGAGGTTTTTTTGGGAGGATGATGTAAATATTCTCTAAGTAGATAATGATGGTGAGTGCACAACTCTGTGGATATACATACACCAAAAAGTACCACATTACACATTTTAAATGGTGAATTTTATAATATGTGAATTGTATTTCAATTGAAAAATGAAAAAAATCAGATTGACATGGGACATCTTCAAATGAAAGCATATATAGAAAAAGGAGAAGAGTAGAGAGAACAAAACCTTCACTGAGAGAACTGGAGGAATTGAAGCCAAAATCAGAGGAAGAGAAGGGAAACTACAAGTACTAGAAGAGAATCAGAGAGAAGTTGTCATAAGAAGCCAAAAGAGGGGAATAAGGATAAGAGTGTCTTCAGGATAAAACTTCAGAGTGGGAGAAGAGGAGGTAAAGTGAAAAAGGCATTTGATTAGATAATTATGAAGTCTCAAGAGAATAATTTCAGTTAAGTGTTGATCAGAATGAGGGGATGAGGAGATGTAAGCAGTGTTATTACTCCATTCTTTTTTTTTTTTTTTTTTTTTTTTAGTTTTTAGGGCTGCACCTAGGGCATATGGAAGTTTCCAGGTTAGGGGTCGAATCAGAGCTGCAGCTGAGGCCTATGCCACAGCCACAGCAACGCCAGATCCAAGCTGCATCTGTAACCATTCTGCAGCTTGTGGAAACGCCGGATCCTTAACCCACTGAGCAAGATCAGGGACTGAACTCACATCCTCACAGAGAACATGTTGGGTTCTTAGCCCATTGAGCCACAATGGGAACTCCACTACTCCAATCTTTTAAGCACTTTATTAGTAAATAAAAGGAATAAAATTGAATGAGAAGTCAACGGGGTGGCAATGTCATGGAAATATTTTTTAGCATACAGGAGAATTCGGTATGTTGAAGAAGACAAAATCGAAGTGACTGAGGTATTGAGGAGGCAGGAGAGGGTGGGTTAAGCTCTCATCTGCATGAGTTCAATAAAAGAAGAGCCATATGCTGTTCAGAAGAGAGAGAGATAGGCTGAAGCAGAGGTATTAGGAAACCATCATGAGGGCTCCTTTCAATGCTTTCCAAAATGTAGAACTCTCCTGTATCCAAATTAACACAAGTACACATGAGAAATGCATTTCTAAATCTCACTAAGGTATACTAAATCAGAATGGTTGACACTGGCGAACCTATATTCTAGTTTGAGAATTTTGGAAAATAGGCATTCAATTGAAGGATAAATCAAAGAATTGTTAAGAAGGTTCAGCTAAGGTCAGGAATCTGTAGAACACTGGTTCCTAAATATTAGCATTCACTAGAATCACCCGGAGAGGATGTTGAACATGGAGTGCTGGGTCCCTCCATGCCCCACAGTTTCTAATTCAGTAGGTCTGGGGTGAAGTCTGAGAATTTGCATTTCTAACAAGTTCTTAGGTGATGTGGATGCTGCTGGTCCAGGACTTACTATAACCACTGGTGGTTAATCAAATCATTTTGGTGCTGAATAGCTCATAATGGGAAGAGCAGAGACAATGACAGGAGGATGTGCTCAAGGCTGAAGACTGACAAGGTGGATACAGTGGGAAGACCTGGGAAGCTCTGGAAAGAGAAGCCACTGCTAAGCAAGGCCCCAGAGTGGTGGACAGGCTGACTAAGAGAAAGGAAGCTAAGGACCTGTAAAGAGAGGGCGGGGCTAATGGACTGTAAGACACTATGAAAACGAAAGAGAGGCATCAAAAATGAAATAGCAGTATGTTTTGGCCAGAAATAAGTTTGGAGTTGGAGTCCCTGGAAGTGTTCATAAGTAATACAATAATGTGGTTCCACATAAGACCACGCTAATGGGTCACTGACATACCAGGGAGACAAAGGGTGTCAAAAGTTCAAGATTGTGAAACTAAGCTGTAGAATTATCATGAACCTGGGTGGTAAATTCGCCAGGAATAATAACAAGGAAGGGGCTGAAGAAGGCAACTCTGGGCCAGGCACTGGAAAGACCAAGAAAAGTCAGAAAATATCCTGGAGGCTCAAAAACACAAAGTGGTCTTACCAAGTCTCCTCTAGGTAGAAATTGATGTTGGTGAAATAGGACATCAGATCCTTCTGACAACAAAGTCCATGTTTTAGCCATAACACAGTGGTACTCACTTAAAGTATGTTAATACGTTAATTTTGAAGGACATTATATAAATTTGTTTCAATTTTGAAAGTGATTTGTGACTAATATATATATACAGCACCTGAATGTGAGACAATAGTCTCCTCTTCCTAGAATGAAATTGCACAATGATGGCCTTGTTTTCAGGTAGACTCAGGAGAACTGATCTAGTAAACAAGGCTAAAGACATTTTTTTTCCTTTCCTTCAGCTTCTATGTATAAATACTTTTGAGTATATTTTTTTGTGCAGCAAAAAATCAGCAGAGATATTTAGGCATATAATGAGTCCAGAGGAAACACAAATGGTCAATAAATATATTAAAAGACATCCGATCCCACCAATAACCAAGGAAACATAAAACTACAATGAAAGAACATCTTTTACTCACCAGACTAACCATAATTGAAAAGTGTGACAATCACCAACATAGAGGAAGAGGATGAGTAAACAGATAATCTCATACCGTGCTTATGGACATGCAAACTGGACCAGCCACTTGGGAGAGCAGTGTGACAGTAAAATTAGAAAAGTGCTAACTCCATAATCTAGCATTTCCATTTCCAGGTATAACCCTGGAGAAATATTTGTACACACACAGACGAGAGGCCACACAAATGGACGTTTATTACAGCATTACTGGAAAGAGCAAAAAATTTAGAAACAACTCAAATGCCCATTAATAAAGAAGTGGATAAAATATGGTATCCTCATGCAATGTATTGCTGTCTAGTTAAAAGAAAGGGACCAGAGCTATATGAGTCCATAAGAATAAGCCTAGAACACCTAATATTAATTTTTTAAAAGCTGCAGAATGAAATGTATAGATGGCTCCTTATATAAAATTTATTTTCAAAGCCCATAGAAGCGTTACATCTTAATTCTGAATTTCTCTTGATGTACGTAAAAGTATTAAAAAAGAGGACTATCAAACTCCTCATAGGTGTGTCTCTAGGAAACATAGAGAAGGCAATAATAAGTCTAGCGATATGGTCCAAGGGGGGTTTTAGATCTATTTTTTCCTAAAAATAAAAGATACATGTATATCATGTGATTTTTTAAAATATAAATACAAAGACTAGAAGAAAATATAAAAATTACTAATAGTTTTAGTACCTGGGACATGATAATATAGGTGTTTGTTATATACTATTATTTTAAAAAGTGTGGCTTTCTGAAGGAAAATCAAGTCCTTTAGCATTATTCCAGAAACGCTGTCCTATCAGTCTTAGGGAAAGAGGAAAATAAGGCTTTCTTAGAAGTGGCCAAGTGGGCACACTATAGACTGGATCTTCAAGACTGTGACTGTTCCAGACCTGTCCATACAAGCTACAGATATATACATCTTTAATGGAAATCTCAAAGGGATCCTTGGAGAATGACTCCATTGCAAACTTACTTAAAAAAATCACCACTAAATAGTGGAATAAAGACCAGACAAAAGGAATTCTCCCTTGGGAGACAAAAAGCACAGAAAATAATAGAATATTTAGGTTACTCCTACTTCACACAACCCTCATTCCAGCTGGGCAGTTTCTTCTAACACACACTGTTCTTGTCACCATTCTTGGAATAACTCTTGGGTCTCAGTCTGACGCTCTGTGACTCTAAACAACTTTTTCTCTACAGTTAGCGCAGCCACAGAATAATGACACTGCATTAGAAACATGAATCACAGCATAAATACTTTTTTATTATGACAAAATAAATCACTTTTTTTTTTCTACTGGCTAGGCGGAAAATTCATTGGGATTTCTGTTTTTTTTTTTTTTTTTATTATGCACTGGCACTGAGACCATTGTTTGTTGAATGATATGTTTTTAAAAGATGTTTCAATGTCTGTAATGAAAGAAATGATATGTGATCCTGCAGGTTCTTGGGCCAAGCATGAGTGACTTTTTTCCTTCAGAAGACAAGAGTCTTAATACATCTAACATGATAGGTAAAGAGGCATAGTAGCAAGATAGAAAAAGAACAATAGGGTAGGGGAAGCGAAACGGTGAAATAAAGCTGAAGACATAAGAGTTTCTGTAAATATATCACCCTATGTTGAAGGTAAAGAAATAAAGGAGAGTGTTAATGGCAGCTTCTCTTCAGTCTTTGGTGAATTACACAATCCTGCACTCAATAGAAGAGTAGTGAGCCTTTGTGACTCTCAGGATAAGGTAGGGTACACCATAGTAACAAATACTCTCCAAGCCCCAGTAGTCTTAAAGGTTGATTGCTCACTTCTGTGACAATTCTAGAGGGGTGGCTGGGAACTGTGCTGTTGCTATCATCCTCACTTTGAGTCTCAGGCTGTTGGAGTAGCCAGTATGGATGTTGTCAGTCATCAGGACAGAAGGAAAAAGGAGCCTCACATGGGCTCTTGAAGTTTCTGCCAAGGTTAAGGCACCTCATTTCTTCCAACAATTCATTGCTCAAGACAAGTCACATGGCTAAGCCTGACAACATAATGGGAAGGTATCCTTCTCCTATAACTCCCAGCTTGCTGTACCATACTTCAATGGATTTCAGACCTACTGAGATGTTTAGTGTTCAAGAGAGCATCGTTGCATAAAGAGAGACAAAATGTGGGGACAGAACGAGGAGCCGTCAAGTGATTTCAATGGTAAAAATGCCCCTTCTCAGCAATATGACAGAATCACAGCCCAGTCCATCCATTATAGAGCGATGATATTGTCAGAGAAGAACTTTGGAGGAAAATGTCTGGGAAATGCTGGTGAAGGTGGATAAACCTAAAGGTTTCCATCTGTCCATGAATTGATCAAAGGGTCAACCCAAACTATTCCTCACCCTTCCCACCACCAAGAGAAATATGGGACTGTTTAGGTAGACAAGAACTTTTGAGCCTGAAATCCTCTTTGAAAATACGAAGAAACTGAGTCACAGAAGTGAAGTTAATAACATCAGTGGAGGCAGCACTTTAGCAAAGGTGAGCTCTTGGAAGTTCTATCTAGCCTACATTCCCTCACCTACCACTTCCCACTAAATCAGAGGATCTTTGTATTTAAAAGCATCAACTTCATTTTGTCCTGTTTAGGAGAGAACACATTCTTCTTCCTTCTAAGGGTTTCATGATCCCAGTCCCCACCCCTCCCAAATGACTGAAGAAGAGTTCCTATATCAGTTCCTCTTTTCTCCAACATCTTCCATCTCTTCTTAGTCTTTATTTCCCCTTATTTTAACTCTCTGATATTGAGAATGAGTGACCTACATCTGGTCCACATGTAATTTTCAGGGAGTCTTCTGATGGTAGCCCCATAAAGTGAAGTTTCAGGAATTCCAGCAGTTTTTCAGCACTATCTTTACTTCCGTTTCTACCAAGTTCCTCCAAAATCCCTCTCAAATCCCACTTCTCAGCCTAATGGTATCCCTGATATTCTTCTTATAAATTTCATTTTTTTTGGCCTAAGTTAATCAGAGCTGGTTTCCAATGCTTCCCACCAGGAACCCAGGCTAATGCCCACCTCATTATAATGCCCACCTCATTATTCACAGCCAGTAGGATAAAGCCCAAATCCAAACTCTCAAGCCCAATATTCAAAGCCCTTCAACTTCCAACTTATCATGTCCATAATCACACCAGTGCTTCATGTGTTTTAGCGTGGGTTGCCTAGAAAACAGAGTCTGAGGCAAAAGTGTACATGCTAACTCTTTTGGGGGGCTCTGCAATCCAAAGAAATAAGTTATACAAAAGAAGGAGGAGAAAGGCAGAGCAAATGTAAGGAAATGCATTACCAAGCTGGACACAGCTCTGTAAAAAGTCCAGCTAATCAGACTACAATCTCTCTAAAAAACCCAACTGAGAAGGGCGTCAGACTGGGAATTCATTGGCCATTTCTCTCCTATCTTCTTTCTCACCCTATTTGTTAAAGTTCAAATCATAGGGAATTAACACTCTTCCAGATCTGGGTTACATCACATGGCCCCTTTAACAATAGTTGGAGAAGCCAGATCCCACATATGGTTGTGTGGAGCCATATTCAAGTCTAAAAGTGGTGGGAGGAACCAGAGACGCCCATGGAGTCCATCACCACATAGTAACCAGAGCGGAATAAGTGGTCCAAGAGAGATGAAGCTGAAAGGCTCTAAGGTGGCATATAAGAGTTACCAGTTACACTAGCTACCATCCACATTTAGAAGGAAACTCAGAGCAGACACCAGAGGGTCTGGACCTCCAGCCAGATCCCTTATGCTTCTTCTCGTGTAGGCATAACGCATTTGACATTGATCATAGTTGACACGTGCAGGTGTTTCAATTGCTCTTAAATTAAGACTTTTACCAATCCATCAATGTGATTTCTTAATATCTTGATCAAACAAAAATGCCTACTTAACAAACACTTTGAGAAATCTTTATCCCCACCCTTCACCCCTCAAAAAATCATAGGGAATTAACACTGACTGAAAAATAAGTAGTTAATCCCCTCAAGTCATTAGTGAAGAAAAATATTATCCCTCAAGAGCAGTGGTTTTCAATTGGGAGACGAATAAGTCCATAGCAAACACTACACAAATATAACTTTAAAATTATTTATTATTTGAATTCAATATAAGTATGAATTTTTATAAGCTGATATTTCTCAAGAAAAATAGCAATGTATTATTTAAATTGAGAACACTGGGGCTTAGAGAAACCAGGTAAGATCAGTGTTTTGTATTTTATTCATGTTATTCCAGGGCTCAAATGAAAGTTAGCCATCATATTAGTTTCTCAATGTTTGTTTTCAAACTTGTTTTTCGAGTGCTTATATCACATTATTTCCACCATTCAGTTCTTGAGCTCCTAAGGGATCAGAGAGATCCTGAATTAAGAGACCCTTCATATCTTGTCCACCCCCTGCCTTAAAGTAAAGCCCAACTAGGAAAAATGACATGATCACATGGTTAGCTAGTACTAAAAAAAACAGATTTTGTGTCCCCTCCTAGTCCTGTTCACTGAGTATTCCAAGAACTCAAACAATGAAGCAGACACTGGGGTGTGGGAGGTGGGAGCATGTTGTGCCAGATGACAGGACTTCACTACCCATAGGAAAGTTGTGGTGGAAGGAGATAGGTGTATGAGCACCTTTCTGCCAGTTTCAGCCAGCAATGTTGCCACCTCCTCCTTCTTCCACTCCTCCTGCTGCTGCCCTGGGTCACCCTGGAAACTCTGGGACAGAAAAAGATGGGAAACTGAAGCTATCACCCTGGGACATCCCTATCTATAGCCTTCTTTCAGGGTAACTGGAGTTGGCCCTGCAGCAGGCTTTCTCTATTTTGTCTATGTTTTCAGCCCTCTTCATTAGTATCTCTTACAGATAAGGGCAGGGTAATAAATAATGAAAATGTCAAACTACCTGGGGTAAAGAGCCCTGGCCAAGGTGTAGTTGTATTATTATTATTATTATTATTATTATTAAAGCATAGTTGATTTACAATGTTATGCTAATTTCTTCTATACAGCAAAGTGACCCAGTCATATAATATATGTATATTCCTTTTCTTATATTCTCTTCCATCACGGTCTATCCCAAGAGATTGGATATAGTTCCCTGTGCTATATAGCAGGACCTCATTGCTTATCCATTCTAAATGTAATGGTTTGCATCTGCTAACCCCAAACTCCCAGTCCATCCCACTCCCTCCCCCTCCCCCTTGGCAACCACAAGTCTATTCTCTTTGTGAGTCTGTTTCTGTTATATATATAGGTTCATTTGTGCCACATTTTTAGATTCCACATATAAGTGACATCATATGGTATTTGTCTTTCTCTTTCTGACTTACTTAGTATGAAAATCTCTGGTTGCATCCATGTTGCTATAATGGCATCATTTTGTTATTTTTATGGATTATATGGTAGTTTTATAATCGGTTTTCTGAGGAACCTCCATATGGTTTGAGATAAGAATAACGAATAACAAAAACAATAGGTGTGATATGGCAGACATTATAGAGACATTATTCTAATGCTTTCATCAATCTAATGAAGAGGTAATATTATCAATCCCATTTAGAGATGCAATAAACAGAAAACCTAAGGTCACACATAAATCTCCACCCAGTGGATTTCCATGCCTGTTGTAGGCAGAATAGCCCAGCAATGATATCCACACTCTAATCCCTAGAACCTACAAATAGTTACCTTACACTGAAAATGGGATTTTGAAGATGTGTTTAAGGGTGTAAACCTAGACTGCCTGGTTTAATCTAATCACATGAATTCCAAAAAATAGAGAATCTTTCCCAGGTGTGGGTCAGAGAAAGGAATGATGATGGAAGAAGAGTTAGAGAGATGACAGGGTGAGAAAGATTCAACGCCCTGAACCTGTGGCTGGTTCTAGGACGTAAGGGGCTATATGCAAGGACTGGAGAGAGATCTTTACAAGCTTGGCATAGCCCTCAGCTTACAGTCAGCAAGAAAATGCTTCCCATACCATGAGGAACTAAATTCTGTAAACAACCTGAATGAGCAGGAAAGAAATCCACCCCCACCCCCAGAGCTTCCAGAAAGGAATACAGCCTGCCAATACCTTGATTTTTATCCTGTGAACCTGTAGCTGACTACTGACCTATAAACCTGCAAGATAATAAATCTGTGGTGTTTTAGGCCACTAAGTCTGTGGTCATTTGTTAAAGAAGCAATGGGAAATTAATACCAGCATTATCTCTTGTTTGGACCATCACAAAAGCCTTTTAAGTTAACTGATCTACCGGCTTCTATCCTTAGCCCCCTCCACGGTATTTTCAACACAGAAGTGAGAGAGGTCTTTTTAAAACACATCAGATCAAGTCGGTTATCTGCTCAAAGTGTCCAAAGGCGCTCAGGTTGACTGAGAATAAAGCGAAAGTCATTACAATGGCCTCTAAGGTCACAATCTAGTCCCACGTTGCCACTCTGACTCTCAGTCCTATTACTCTCCACCTTTCTAACTCTACTCCAGTTAAAAGGTCTCCCATGATGCTCCCTGAATATGCAGACATGTGCCCCCATCTAAGCGCACTGCACTATCCAGTCTCTCTGCCTGAAGTGGTCTTCCCTCAGATGTGTAGAGGCCTCTCTCATTCTTCAGCTTTTGCTTGACTCAAGTTTTCCATGACTTTCCCTTTTTTTGGGGGGGGGCATGCATGCAGAATGCAAAAGTTTCTGGGCCAAGGATTGAACCCATGCCACAGAGGTGGCCTAAGCTGCTGTAATGATGATGCTGGATCCTTAACCCACTGCACCACAAGAGAACTCCTCCATGACTCTCCTATTTAAAATTATACCTTTTTTGGAGTTCCCTTCATAGTTAACGAATCCGACTAAGAACCATGAGGTTGCGGGTTTGATCCCTAGCCTTGCTCAGTGGGTTAAGGATCCGGTGTTGCCGTGAGCTGTGGTGTAGGTTGCAGACGCAGCTCAGATCCCGTGTTGCTGTGGCTGTGGCGAAGGCCGGCAGCTACAGCTCCTGTTAGACCCCTAGCCTGGGGACCTCCATAGGCCACGGGTGCGGCTCTACATAAAGGCAAAAAGACAAAAAAAAAAAATATATATATATATATACACCTTTTTTATTTTTCTTATTGTTGTATATTTTTTCAATAGCACCTGTTGTTTTTTTTAAATATATCCCTTAATTTACTTATTTTGCTTATACATGTCTACCTGTAATAGAATTTGAGTCCAATGAATGAAGGCATATTTCATTTTTTTGTTTACTAATGTATCTCCAACACCTAGAATAGAGTCTGGCACCTAGTAGGCACTCAATAAATATTTATTGAATAAATGAATGTATAAACATGTGAATAAATAAATAAATGAATAAATGAGTTAATGGAAAGAACTAGGAGCCTTTGGATGGACCAGAGTCATCAGGATTTAGTGGCATAAGGCTGGTGGACCCTGACAACCCATTCCTGGAGGCTCCCTCAATCTCTGCTCAAATCCCTATCTATACACACTCTGCAGACTCTTTTTTAGTTATCTCCAATATTTGCATATCTGTATCTCCAGTGGCAAAAGTTTCTGATGAATTATTTCCAAACCTCATTAGTTTTAAGCAACATCTGTTATCATGACAATGTTGAATAAAGGGAAAAAGCAGATCATGGCTATGTAAGACAAGTATAAGGTAGAGTGGTTAAAAATATACTCACACCAGAGTTTAATTCCTATTTCTACCACTTATTAGTTATAAGACTTTATAGGAAAAGTATTTATGGTTAAGCTCAGTTTCATCATGTGTGATTCGTAATACTTAACTCATGGGGCTATTGAGGGAACTCAAACAGGGAACACATTTAAAGCATCTGGAGTAGTCCCAGCACATAGTAAATATTTGGTAATTACTATTGTGAGAACAAAGATGTTTTTTATTCTTGACCACCTCAAGTTTTGCTTTACCCTTTTGTTAATTATGCGTCTACCTTTAAAGTAGACCTACCATCTAACATGAACACCTGACTCCTCTTACGCCATTATGCCCACTCTTCCGCCGATCCTAAAGCTGCAGATTGTTTCCTTTAGAAAGACAGAGTCAGACCTGGGCCTGAAACTCTATTGAGTCCTAGAGGAAACTTGATCAGAAAAGCCCACAGAGATACAGATGAGAGGACTGGTGGTAAGATCTTCTGGTCCAAGTTGCATTTTTATATTTCCTTCTCTTCCCCTTCTCTCCTCTATTGTACCTACTTGTGCAGGGGGCCAGGAGATGCCTTTATTATCCATGGAGGTATTCTTACTAGAATTATAGGAACAGATCATAGAGAAAGTTAGAGACAAAGACCTCCCCACATATCAACCAAACAACCCCTTCTTCCCCATGGGTGAATCAACTTCACAGCCATTCATGGAGGAAACAGGACTCAAACCCAGATCACAGTTATTCTCCCAGTACTTCTTAGACATTTCCAGTGTGACAAACAGGAGGTGCCCTCACTCATTCCTCTATTTCCCAGAGCTATATTAACCGACCTTACCCTTCACTGTTTTTCTTTTTTTTCCTATTACCTTGGAACAGGACTCAAGGCCTAGATATTAAAGAAAGCAGCAGATACTTTTCAGAAGAGAACTTTTAATAACTCACTTTTCAAGACCCAAGCTACTGTGTTATCTCCTCTGAATTAAGCTCCAGCTGTTTCGTCAAACTCCAGCTTCAAGAATAAGCAGCTTGAATTTAGTCAATTTATTTTCTCTGACTCACTAGAAATTCTTCCTTCTTCTTAAAACATTCTCTTTAGGAAAGAAAGAAAAGGAAGAAAGGAGGGAGGGAGGGAGGAAATGAGGGGAGTAAGTAAGTAAGTTAGTTGAGGGAGGATTTGACTATGAAGGGGCAGGACAAGGGAATTCCAAGGGAATTTGGGGGTAGGGGATGCGGATGGAACTGTTCTGTATCTTTATTGTTGTGATGGTCACATAACTCCATGCTCTTGTCCGAACTCATAGAAATGCACACGGTAAGAGGGTATTATACACATGTTAAGTAAAAAAATAAATAAATTTTAGAAGAGAAAAGGAAAAAAATTCTCTTTAGGATCTAAAAGTATACCACGATTGCTTAGACAATTCAAAAATGTACCTCTATTTGGTAAAGGCAGTGTGGTGTTAGTTGAGTGTGAAGTACATGAGTTACACGGGCACACATGCATGCACACAGGACTTAAGTCAACACAGCAAGCCCTCCATAGCATTTTTGAAGGAGGCAATATCTTTAAAGTTTTCAACAGTTCAAGTTTCAGCAGACCCTGGAGAGTCTAAAGGCAGGCCTCAACTGACAGTAGACTTGACAATAGAATTTAAGAGGCTGACTCCAAAACCTCTATTGATGCGCGAAAACGGTTATAATCCCAATTCTGTTAAAATAAATGTTTCCAAAACACCATCAAGGAATGCAGCAAGGCCTTCTATCAAAAAGACTGTTATTTTCATAGTTTCCATTTCCTCAAAGAAAGCAATGTTTTGTTTTGTTTTTTCAAAGAGACAGTCTTTTCAGTGTTCAGGCATAGCAGTTTTGTAATCTTGTTTTCTAACTCTGTACTTGATGGGGTAAGAAATTAAGATGTACAAAACAGGGAGTTCCCGTTGTGGCTCAGTAGAAAAGAATCTGATTAGCATCCATGAGGACACAGGTTCAATCCCTGGGCTCGATTAGCGGGTTAAGGATCTGGCATTGATGTGAGCTGTGGTGCAGGTTGCGGATATGGCTCGGATCTGGGGTTGCTGTGGCTGTGGCATAGGCCAGTGGCTACAACTCCAATTTGACCCCCAACCTGGGAACCTCCATATGCCACTGGTGCAGCCCTTAAAAAAATGTACAAGACAGTGTTTTTATAAACCAACTTCAGTTTATAGAAATAATTGATCACGCCCACAACTATTCTATAATATACTGTAATTCATTCCAACTCAATCCACTTTTCAGGGCATAGAAGCCTGGAAAACTATGCTAAATGGCATTGAATTTATTCCATTAGCAATGGAGAGCCATCAAAGGTTTTTGAAAAATAGTCTCAAGATCACCTTGGAAGCTCTGTGGTCATGGGATTAGAATGTTAATGCAAAAGTCTAGGCAAGAGATGATTAGGTGGTATCAATTTTAAAAAAGGAAAGGAGAGATTCAACAGTCAACTTTGAGGTAGACTGACAGGAGTTGGTAACTGATTAAAAGAGAGGTCATTTAATTTATAGTGTTATCAACTGCAATAATAATATTTGAGGCCATTAAATGTAAGAAGCTTTTAAAAAAATCTATTGGAGTATAGTTGACTTACCATATTGTGTTAGTTTCAAGTGTACAGGAAAGTGAATCAGTTATACATATATGTATATCCATTCTTTTTCAGATTCTTTTCCCATACAGGTTGTTACAGTGTATTGAGTAGATTTCCCTGTGCTATACAGTAGGTCTTTGTTACTGATCTATTTTATATATAGTAGTGTGTGTATATGTTAATCCCAACCTTCTAATAAATCTCTCCCCACAAGGCATTTCCCCTTTGGTAACCATAAATTTGGTTTCAAAATCTTTGAGTCTGTTTCTGTTTTGTTAATAAGTTCTTTTGTATCATTTTTATTAGATTCCACATATATGTGATATCATATGATACTTGTCTTTATCTTACTTCACTTAGTATGATACTTTCTAGGTCCATCCATGTTGCTGCAAATGACATTATTTCACTTTTTTATGGCTGAGTAATATTCCATTGTATACATGTACCTCATCCTCTTTATCCAGTCCTCTGCTGATGGACATTTAGGTTGCTTCCTTGTCTTGGCTATTATAAATAGTGCTATAATGAACACTGGGGTGTATGTATCTTTTTAAATTTTGGTTTTCTCTGATACATGCCCAGCAGTAGGATTGCTGAATCATATAGTAGTTTTATATTCAGTTTTTTAAGGAACACCCATACTGTCTTCCATAGTGGTTGTACTAATTTGCTTGTCAGATGAATATACTTTTTCTGTTAAGTAAGAGAAATTCAGAACAAGGGTAAAGAGATCATTAGACTAGAAGAAACCTTCAGAGCTTCCCTATCAGGTAGGTAAGAGCTTCCCTCTCTATCCTCTTAATCCTTTTTAAGAGGATAGAGTCTGTGGCCCAAATTCTTCAAAGAAGGAAATTTCACAGGTTTCTTTAACATATCAGTTTTTGAAAATCTTTCATGGGAAAAAAGATCAGACAAACTAAGAAACTGAAAAGATTTTCATTATGTTCTCCGAGAGTCATCTTTCCAAGAGAGGGGACCAGCACTTCATGAGTTTCCTCAGAATGTCTGACCTCACAGTTGAGTTTTAACAAACTAATACATGAGCACCAGTCATGTATTAGGTGCTGGGGGTACAAAAATAAGTAAGACAAGTCCTTTTGTCCTCACAGAGCTTATAGCCCAAAAGCATCATGATGATGTATCCAGTTGGTCTTCGGGGCAATCTTCAATCAGGATACCTCTCTGGCATTTTACAGGCCAAAGCACATGTTTTTTTCTGTGTTCTCAAAGCCCTTCTACATATCTTTTTCACTACATTAACCACATTGACTTATCACTATCTGCTTATGTGTTCATCTCCTCCTAAGGACTGTGAGATCCCAGGATGTAAGGACCATGTCTTAGCCATCTTTGCATTTCCAGCACCTTAGGTAATGCCTGCCATATACTAGGAGCTCAATAAATAAACAGATCTTGACTTTCTTCTTTAGGTGAGTTTATTTCTTCTCACTCTGGAATAAGAACTCTGAAGACATTTGGTAATTACTATCACCTCTTCAAAGACTTCCCTTATTGAAGTTTAGAGATACCAGAAACTTTAACAATTTATTCTGGCTTGTTTTCCCAGTAACTTAAACATATCTCTTCAAAATTGTGTAGAACAAAAAAGCATCATGGGACTTGAAATCTGAAGATATGAGTGAAATACTAGCTCTATCATTTACTCTCTGATAATGATGAGCAACCTTCAGCTTAGCCATCTGGGAAGGGCAGGAGAGGATAAAAATGCTGTCTTTATTGAATTATTCTGAGGATCAAATTAGGCAATGCATGTTGTAGACTGTTAAGTGACATGGAAATACTTGTTACATAGCATATTGGTTACCTGGGATGCCCACCAAGAAAAATACACAGCTTTTTTCCTTGCCTTAAACAAATCTTAATTTGATATATATGGAGGGTTGAAAAACGACTGGCATTTTCAATTCTGAAATTGAAATGGTAAAATGATATTTAACAATCCCATTTGGGATTTAATAATCCCAAATATTTTCAGCAAGAACATATCACTGAATGACTGAAGTGGCATAAGTCTCCTGGATTCATGTTAGAGAAATTTTACGAGTTCTCAAATTCAGTTCTCTTTTGGGTAAAGAAGGTTTTCATAACTCGGTTAACAAAGAATGACTTTGAATGGGAATGAGAACCTTAATCTTATTTTGAAAACACCAATTGTCTAATTACTATGTGCTCTGTATATTCTTTTTCAATAACTGTGGCAAAGAGAATTTCATAGTCAACGCCTTCTGCAAATATGCTTTTGTGGTAGAGAGGACAAATACATTTTGCAAAGGAAAATAACCAGATTTAGAGAATTAGACTGATTTGTTGACTCACTGGTTGAATTAAATAATTCCCCCACAGACAGTTGGCAGAGTGAAAAATCAAGCCCTTCAACTTCATGGCTGATTCTATTTGCTTTTACCTAGTTCATTTTCTCTTAGGTCCCAAAAGGCAAATTAAAAGTGTTTTGCTACCTGATGACAGTTATAGATGATAAATTTCTGAAGTTTTAACTCCATAAACATAGAGGAAGTTAGGATTCTGTCTATTTACAGCTTGTATTCTAAATGAATGCTTTCATTACTGTCTTCCCTATGGTGATAAACAATTCAATTAAAAACAACAACAACAACACCTTCTATATTAGACTGCACTCTACTGAAAGAAAGAAATGATGCAAAGGTAGAGGATACCATAACTGTGCCCAAATTATTTGCAGTGACATTTATAAGTTTTATAAAATAATCATACACTTAGTTCTAATTAATAATTAATTAGTTTCTCAAGAATGTATTTGCATAATTTAGTAAACATTTATAGGGTCTCAGTTATAGGCCAGACATGGTGATAGGTGAGAGTGAGCAAAATAAAATACTCCCTTCTTCCGTGGAGATGCCCATTTCAATGAGGAAACAGACATTAAGCAATGGATCGCTCTGATGAATACATAATTCCAAATGGAGAAAAATGAGAAAGAAAGAGGTGTGAGCCTCTTAAGTAAATTACAAAGAAAACTGCTGCCACCTGGGAGTACAGAGAGGGTGGGCTTTTTTGAGGGGAAACCATGTAACGTAAAAATTGAAGGAAGGGTAAGAACTCATTACATGAAGGAGGACTACAAACTCAGACTGAGGAGACGGTAAATACAAAGACCCTTTGGCAGGAGGGTTAAGGATTTGAGAAGCTTAAAGAAGCTCAATTTGTTTGTGGCACAAAGAGTTACTTAGTGTGTCACAAAGAGTAAGAAGCTTCTGGGAGGGACACAGATGAGAGGTGATGCTGGAGTACTAGGCAGGGATAAGTGATGCAGCATTGTACGGACCATGTCAAAAAAGACTGGTCTTTAACATCTTAAGGAAGGAGATGTTCGTTTATGTTTTCAGCAAATAATCAGGTTGCTTACTATTGCCAAATAGTCTTCTAGATGCTGGGGATAGAGCAATGAATACAAAAATGCATGATCACATTTGTGTCCATCCTGTTTTCAGGATAAAATATGGGTTGGGGGGGTCAGTATTAATGTCTGGTGACTAGTTTGTAAGTTTCTGTAGCAGGTCGAAAGAGATATGATAGTGGTTTTGTCTAGGGCAGTGGGTGGTGGAGAGAAGTGGACAGAGGTATGAGATGTTAACAGGTAAAATCAACAGGACTTGATAAATAAGAAACTGGCTTGAGAAGAGATGTATCATCTCTATCTCTGTGTTTCTTCCTTGAAACACTGTATTGATAAAGGTCAAGTTTACTAAAATAAGAAGGTCTGGAAACGAGAGTTACATTTATTTTTCTTTATTGGAAGACAGTGAGGACTGATAAATTTAGCCTGGGACATATTGACCCTGAGGTGATATTCAAGAGGAAATACCAAGTAGATGGAAACTCATCCTTGGAACTCAATAAAGAGGTCTTGGCTAGATAAATTTACGTGTCAACAGATTAAGGATGGAACTTAAAATCACCAGATTATAAACTCCATGAAAGGTGAGTCTATATCTATTTTTGCTCACAACTGGAAATTTGGAAGTGTATCTGACACATACTAGGCGCTCAATAAGTATTTGTTAACGAATATTCAATGGATGAACCCAGAACTCTTTTAAATTTTCTTACATAAGCTAATGAAATAACTCTTGTTTGGGTTCCTCTAGAAATATTACAATACATTTTGCCTCTCCTGTGCCAAAAGTGGTGAGCAAAATATCAACATAATTGATTTAGGGTAGTACAAAAAATAAATGTGATAGTGCATGAATATGGTCTGACCTTGGCAAAGATGGGTTTCTTCTTTGATAAACTTTCAATCATGCATATTTTACTATGTAATAATAATGGACACTGACTGAGAGATGTAGGAAAGAAAACAACTAAGTAGGAGAAGAGTAAGAAAAAGAGGAGAAAGTGATGGTGGAGGAAGAGGTGGAAGAGGAGGAAGGGAGGGAGAAGATGATACAAATGTTGTACAGAACCTCTGACTCTGAAAAACAAGCCAACAATTTTTGTTTCCATTCAGCTGAGTTTGACATAAATTCCTCATGTCTGACTCTAAGATCAAGTGAATGCATTCAAGCCAAAACAATTTCATGTATGTGTGATTCATTCTGTTTGAAGGATTTAAACTAAAAGCTTGCCACTTTTCTTGTCTTAGTCTATAAGCTGCTCTAACAAAATACCATAGACTGGGTGGCCTATAAACAGCAGAAATTTATTGCTCATAGTACTGGAGCCTGGAAGTCCAAGATCAGGGAATCAGCATGGTCAAATTCTGATCAGGCCCTCTTCTGGGTTACAGACTACTGACTTCTTGTATCTTTACTTGGCAGAAGGTACAAGGAAGCTCTCTCAGGCCTCCTTTATAATCCCATTCATGAGGGCTTTCTCCTCAAGATTCAATCACATCCCAAAGATTCTATGTCCTAATCTGTCACTTAAGGATTCGGTATCAGCATTTCACTGTATTAATTTGGGAGAGACACAAATATTCAGACCATAGCACTCCTCAACTCCAATCCTCCTTTACAACAAACTGCTCCCAGCTCAGCAGTGGAAAAAGAAAGGTGAAGAATCTGGAAGAATTTTAGGTACCAACATCCAGCATGTATTGAGTTCTTTTGTGTGTAGAGTTGTATACTAGGCTAGAAGGACACGTGGAAGAAGACTGGTATTTAAAGACTCATATTAGAAATATGATGCTTAAAATATATTGTTAAGGGAAATTAAGAGGTACAAACTTCTAGTTACAAAATAAATGAGTCAAAGGTATGAAACGCACAGTGTGGGGAATATAATCAATAATAATGTAATGTTTTTATAGTAACAGATGGTAACTAGAATCTTTTTCCCCCCCAAAATTAAAATATATTAATGTATGTATCCAGTATTAGGTTTTGTTCATATTAAGATACGATGTCTCATATTTCTTATAGTTTCTCACATGTAATTACCATACAGTCCACCAATTACCCTCTTGGGTATTAATCCCAGAGAAATGAAAAACCTGTGCATGAATATTCATCACAGTTTCATTTAGAATAGTCAAAAACTTGAGACAGTTCAGATGTCCCTCAATAGATCATGGTAAAACAAACTGGAATATCATCCCACAATGCTCAGCAATAAAAAGAGCAAGGTGTTGATACACACAACCATCTGAATGAATCTTCTGGGCATTATGTAAGTGATAAAAGCCAATCCAAAGAGGTTGCATGGAGTTCCCGTCATGGCTCAGTGGAAATGAATCTGACTACCATCCATGAGGACACAGGTTCAATCCCTGGCCTCGCTCAGTAGGTTAAGGATCCGGCGTTGCCCTGAGCTGTGGTGTAGGTTGCAGATGCGGCTCAGATCTGGCATTGCTGTGGCTGTGGCATAGGCTGGCAGCTACAGATCCAATTGGACGCCTAGCCTGGGGACCTCCATATGCAGCCCTAAAAAGACAAAAAAAAAAAAAAAAAGAGGTTGCAGACTGTATGACTCCATTTACATAATATTTTTGAAATCACGCATTTTAGAGATGAAGAACAGAGAGCAGATTAGTGTTAAAGAGGTGGGTGGAGGGAGGTGGGTATGGTTACAAAAGGGCAAGATGAGGAGTCCTTGTGATGATGGAGCTGTTCTACGTCTTGACTATGGAACTAGACATGTGAACCTGCACATGGGATAAAGCTGTATATAGCTAAATACACACACATGGATCAGTACAAGTAAAAATGGGAACTCTGAATAAGATCAGTAGATTGTATTGATGCCAATATCATGGCTGTGATATTATAGTATAATTTTGCAAGATGTTGCCACTGCAGGAAACTGGGTTAAGAGTATATGGACTCTTTCTGATTATTTCTTATTACCACCTGTGAATCTGTATTTATCTAAAATTTTCAACTAAAAAGGAAAAGGAAAAAAGTTTTAAGTATATTAATGTATGCATCTAGTACTACGTTTTATTAATACTAAGATACAATGCCTCACATTTTAATATCTCTGAAATCAGTTTATATCCTATAGAATGACACCTTACAATTGCATTCATGATGTAGTTGTCAGTATCTGCATATGGGAAGTTGTCTTCTTAGTGATGTGACTGAACAACTACAATCCTTTGACATCTCAAACAACAGATCATTTAACAACCATTTGATAAAAGAAAATGAGTCCTGCTTGTCATCTGAAAACTTTCCATGGACATTGTGTTGTCAAATCAAAGTTTACAGAATGTGTATAATGCTTTGGAAGAAAATTCTGAAGACAACAGAGCAACACACTTTTAAAAAAACCTCTTGCATCATCAACGTGCTAGCCGGCATAAAGGATAGTACTACATGAAGAAAACACATGGACATCAATAACTTTGAGCCAAGAAGTGAGTCAAAAGAATTAAACTTTCTCTAAATGTGAAGATGTTTTAGGAATACATTAATCAATTTATTTCACTCATGTTTCCCTTTTTATATATGAACTAGTGTGATATATGATAAAATCTATATTCACATAAGTCTGAAATAGCTCTTTCAGATAGTACAAGGAGAAATTCTAGGTGATAAGGAAGATTTATGCCATAGTTTAAATGGCAGTATTTTACCATTACATAAAATAATGGCACATCTGACAATGAACAGCATTGTAGAGTCAATGAAACACAGTACGATAACCTACACAAGGCACCGAACCAGTGGCCATGACAACAAATGGACGTTAGAGCTCTTTCAATGTTACCAGAAAAGCTAAAGATAAATCCAATTTAACAAAATGAGACGCAACTCAGAACAGACATGTTCGCCTCTAATTTGAGGTTGATTCCTTTAAAATGAAATAAAACTTTTCAAAAAATTGGAGTCAATAAGGTTTATTTTAAGAGATGTTCACAGAATATTGCATTAGCATTTTTTTTTTTTTTTGCCTTTTGTCATTTTATGGCCGCGGGTTTTATGGCCGCACCCGCGGCATGTGGAGGTTCCCAGGCTAGGGGTCTAATCGGAGCTGTGGCCACTGGCCTGCGCCGCAGCCACAGCAACGCAGGATCCGAGCCGCGCCTGCAACCTACACCACAGCTCACGGCAACGCCGGATCGTTAACCCAC
>PVHT020000193.1:6500034-6623512 GCA_004024745.2 Catagonus wagneri
AAGCAACCCCATACCTCCCGGGTGGGAAGCCCCACAGACTGGAAAGTAACTGTATCACAGAGACTCAGCTACAGGACCGAGAGTTCTGAGCCCCACGTCAAATCCCCACGCCTGGGGATCTGGCACAGGGAGAAAGAGCCCCCGGAGCATCTGGCATTGAAGGCCAGCGGGGCTTGTGTGCAGGAGCTCCAAAGGACTGTGGGAAACAGAGACCCCATCCTTGAAAGGCACACACAGACTTTCACGTGCACTGGGTCCCAGGGCAAAGCAAAGTCTCCATAGGAATCCGGGTGGAAACTGACTCCAATTCTTGGAGGATCTCCTGGGAAAACAGGGGTGACTGTGGCTTGCTGTGGGGGAAGGGCATTGGAGGTGAAGCTCTCGGGAACATTCATCAGCCTGCATTTCTCTGGAGGGGGCCATTTCTGGGAAAATCTGGTCCCTCCCATCAGCGCTGAGAAGCCCCAGGCCAAACAACAATCCAGGTGGGATCACAGCCCCACCCATCAGGAAACAGGCTGCCTAAAGACCCCTCAGGCACACAGCCAACCTCTAATCTCATCCAGAGACAAAGCCCCACCCATCAGAGGGAGAGGAATCAACCCCACCTAGCAGTGGGCAGGCTTTACTCCTTCCCATCGGGAAGCCTACAGCAACTTTAGCCACAGGGGAGGCAAACACCAGAACTAAGAGAGGCTACAACTCTATTGTCTACAAAAAGCTCACCACACCAAAAACCTATAAAAATGAAAAGACAGAAAACTATAACTCAGACAAGGGAGAAAGAGAAAAGCCCAGAAAAATAGCTCAGTGATGAGGAGATTATCAGCCTCCTAGAAAGAGACTTTAGACTGTTGATGCTAAAGATGATACAAGGCATTGGAAATAAACTGGAGGCAAAGATTGATAATTTACAGGAAATACTGAGCAAAGAAGTACAAGATGTAAAAATTAAATAACAAGAGATGCAAAATACAATAACTGAAACAGAGCAGGACAGAAGAACCTGGAGGTTCAGGAAGCAAGGTAAAGCCCTTTTATGAGAAAACACCAGTAGGAGCCAGTCAAGATGGGCAGGTCCTAACCAAGCAAGCTGGGCCTAGGACAGGACTGAAGACCTGAAGAAATCTTGATGCATTAGAAAACTAAGGCAAGGGCTTTTCTAGATCTAGCCTTCTGGAATCAAAGTCATAAAGCAGATAGGAAATGAGGCTAGACCAGGCAGGGCTGTCAGCTAGGGCAGCACACAATGGCTCCTCCATCTAGCCAAAGGGGCAAATTACTAAAAGTGCAATTTAAAAAAATGCCCAAGTGGGAGTTCACATGGTGGTTCAGCAGTAACAAACCCAACTAGTATCCATGAGGATGCGGGTTTGATCCCTGGCCTCACTCAATGGGTTAAGGATCCAGCATTGCCAAGAACTGCTGTGTAGGTTACAGACACAGCTCAGATCCTGCATTGCTGTGGCTGTGGTGTAGGCCAGCAGCTGTAGCTCCAATTCAACCCCTAGCCTGGGAACTTCCATATGCTGTGGGTGTGGCCCTAAAAAGCAAAAAAATAAAAAACTTAAAAATAAAAAAAATTTTAAAATGCCATAATGAAACAACAGCAGGTATGTATTTTCTGCTTCTTATCTAAGTTTTAATATAATGTGGTTGGGTTTCAAACCAGCTAGCATATAGCAGGGGTCAAAGGGAAAGGAGACAGCTCAGTGACCACATTCTATGCTTACCAGGCTGAAGGAGAATCAAATCCCCTAATTTCCCAGGTTTGCTGAGCATTGACTTGGCAAGGGGCAGAACTAAGACTCTACATGGAGATTCTCAATGTCCATGAAGCAGAGTGGAGGCAGAGAGACAAGGAAGGAAAGGCACTAAGGAGGGAATTAGTTTCTTCCCACCAGGACTTTACAGCTTATGCCTAACCCAAGTATTTCCAATCCATTGTCTTATTGGTTTAACCTGGTTACACAAGTAACGTATAAATATATTCTTGTAAAATTTCAAACAAAAAATCTAGGAAAAATACTAAAATTTCTTTTTTTGCCATCCACAATCAAGTTCATGTGTAAATATTGAAATGTACATGTTGATGCTTATGGGTTTTTTTCCTGTAACAAAAACAGGATCATACTTTTTATATTGATCTGTGACTTGGGTTTTTGTTTGTTTCTTTGTTGGTTTTGTATTTTTTTACATGACTGTACATTTTGGACATATTTCTATATCAGTCCATATGGAGTCTTATTTTTCCTAACAGCTACATAGTATCCCATAATATGAATGTACCTTTATTTAATCTTTCACTTTTTAGTGGAAATTTAGGTCATTTCCAGTTTTTCTGTATTGTGAAGAAATGCTATACTGATAATCTTTGAAAACCTGTTGGAATATTTCTTTAGAAAGCATTGTAAAAATAAGATTACTGAGTCAAAATGTGCATGCATGTGCTAGATACTTTATTTGTCTCTGAAGACCCGGCTCTCCATCCTTCTTTGCCTCTGGCTTCTGGTCAATGTTGCTACTGGGAGATGCTGACAAGAGACTGCAAGAAGGGAAGAGAATGAGTTTGAGGTATTTGTTTCTCCCAGCACTCCTACTGCCAGTACACCTTTCTACCAAAATATGGCTACCATCCTTCTACCAATGGCCACGGCTCCTGGTGGGGTGCCCTTCTGTACAGCTTCAAGTTCTCTTAACCACTCCCTCCTCTTGTTCCTTCAGTCCTAGGGTAGTAACGGTTTCCCATTCTGGACAGCCTCAGGTACTGTACCATCCCTCGATGGTTTCCCTAAACTGCTATTGCATGCATGTTCTCAATACCCAGTTTGAAAGTGCCATCTGTTCTATGCTGGGACCCTAACTGATATCATGCTTTTTAAAATGTTGATACGTATTCCTAAATCGTCTACCAAAAGGCTATAGTCATTTTTCCTCCTGCCAACAGTGCGTGAGAATGCCCAATTAACCCACTTTGTGCAGACTGCTAGAGAGAGTACTGCATCAACAAGAGCTTAACAAATGGTTTGAGAGTCGATAATGTACATAATGATAGTCAAGTCATCATAATGAATAAGAGGACAAAGCTGCTCAAGATTTTCTTCTCCCTATACTATGAAAGAACAATTCTTGAGCTGACCAGGGACCTTTAGGAAAGCTCTCTGTGCGACTTTTGCTCTCAAATTGAAGTTTCCTTCTTTAAACTCCAGTGCATCATTCCTCCGACTATTGGCAAGCTCAGCCAACATACGTTAAATAGAGCTATTGCTGAGCCAAAAGGAACATCTCTCTTGGCATCGGTTGCCAGTTTCATGTGTTGGCTTAATCACAAATTCCATGGGAATCTCAAGAAAGGCTCTGAATTACCAACATAACCAGAAGTACCTATTTTAGGAAGTATTCCTCCGAGAATCCTGGAAATAGAGCAAACTGTGATGAACCCACAAACTATCAAGTCTCAAAACCCTTTGTGGTAGTTGGCCTTCTCTCCAATCATGCTTCCTGCTTCTACCTCTCACCTTCCACTTCTCCAAGTGCTTTGTCTCACAATAAGTAATCAACAAATCTTCAAAGCTAATAATTGCAAATTAGACTGTAGAGGTTAAAACAAAATTCAGGAGGAAATGTCTTCTAACATCTTATTGGGGCTACTATTTTTCTCTGCCATGGTGGAGAGATGAATGGCACCAAGAGAGCTTTCTTAGAGTCCCTGTGGGTACAACTTTTCATCTGGAAGCTTTAAAGCCAAGGCTCTTTCGTCAGACCCCTCATAAATGCAGAATTATTTCTCATTCTCTACTTAACTGGAGTCTGAAATCCAGAATCTTCCCATCTTACACTCCCTGTTCAGCTTGCAGAATTCTGATTTTTGTTCATTATATCCTCAGTCAGAACATGGTAATCTTTTTCTCCAGTCTATTACACTTTCCTACTATCTATTCATATGTATGTGTTAATATTACATGAATAATTTTTTGAATCAGGCTTACTAGAAGAAAAGAATCTCTCTTTATAAAGATTCTTAGTTGGCGTATTGCCTTATACACTTTTTCATGGATTGAAAAAGTTATGGGAGGAGGGCAGTGTCTAGCCTTCAATTTTCACAGAAAACATTGTCACTTAGCTGTTAAAATAGCTGCTTTAGCTCAATGTCTTTTTTTTGTGGTGGGAACAAAAAAAGATGTTTTTGTGATGGATCAGGCAGTAAGGTTTGTTTACTTAAAGTAAAATGGCAGATCTTATCACAATAATGCAATGGTCTGAGTTTCATTTATAAAGATGACAGTATTGACCTACCACAAGGAGCACACATGCCTTGAATTGCTTTTTTTTTTCCTCCCCAAATTGGCCTGAAGTGTCCACAGTCACCTTCTCATACTTCCAGAGGGTCAAAATCTAGCAAGATGGAAGACTAGGGACACATAAGCTATAAAGAATTCCATTTGGTGAGACACACAGCTGACAAGTGCCACCCTACATTATTCTCACAAAAATCACAAACATTGCTAAGTTCCAACAATGTGCCAGGCACTACGCTATGCACCTTACAAGCAATGATCCCTTTAATCCTCACACAACTCTAAGAGGTCAGTATTATCATTATCTGCATCTTATTGAGGCACGGTAGTGAGATGAGTGACTTGCCCAGGGTCACGCAACTAATAGATGACAGAGGTGCGACTAGAATCCAGATACCTTAGGTTCACCAGAAGCAGATCCTGAGATGAGACTCAATAATATTCCAATACATAACTCCCTTCAAGGGCATTTACTGTCAAAGTAGGAAGTCTTGAATATATATAGGTAGATGTTGCAACTATTCTAGAAATTAGTTAGAATCTCATATCTGTGGGTGTTAGAGAAATTCAGTCCTTCTAAGTCCCAGCCTGAGCTCACCAAAATTGGTAAACAATCTCTGACACTTCAGTGCGCGCATGCACACACACACACACACACACACACACACACACTGAGAAGGCCAAGGCATGAAATTAAGTGATATCATGGCTGGAAGTAGAAGAAATAATTCAAGGAACCTCAGCACTCTCACCCTTAACTACATAGAGTCAAATGTAGAGGCTTCCAAAATCAGGCCTCGGGTTTTTTTTGCCTCTTTCTGCATTTTCTTCCTCAGTGTTTGTGGGAAAGATATAAAGAGCAATCCTCTGACGACTTGGTTTTGTCATGGGAAATTTAGATTCATTAAAAGCAAGTCACTCATTCATCTACACAGTTCAGAACTGACTTTGGAGACTTTGGTATACACTTGCCCCGTGCTTTCTTCAGTAGTTGAGCTCTGGTTCTCTTTTATAACCCACAGTACCTTGTTATAAGTGTTAAGCTGTTTTAATATAGTGTAGGGCATGCCTACAGCACTCTCAAAATCACACTGCCAAGTTGGCTCCAGATTTACTTGGAAATCAATTGAATTCAAATTGAAATAGTAATTAATGCTAAAGTTCTTTCCTCTGTTTTCAGCAAGCTGGCGTCTGTTTCCATGGAAACAGGCTTCTGCTGCAACCTGCAGTAAAAACGCCAGAGATTGTTTATCAATTTTGGTGAGCTCTGGCTGGGACTTGTTCAGACTGAATTTCTCTAACACCAACAGATAAGAGATTCCAACTACTTTGTAGAATGAATGATTTTTTTTCACAAAAAAAGAAACAAAATGACTAACCAAGGACTCGTTATCTGAGACAGAGTATTAACTAGTGATTGCTGACCCAAACATTTAGCTGCAGTCTATATAACCTATAGGTAATTGCCCATTGCCTCCTTCCATAATTTTAATTTGATCTGTGTAATAGAAGTTATTGGCTAGAATTTCCACCAGTCAGGGAGATAGGATGTTTCCAGAAGTAAATCATTTTAAAAGTCTTATCAAATATGCAGTAATCTAACAATTTCAATATGTTTCATTTCCCTCATTTGTCATTTAAGTTAGTAGGTCCATTTAATTCAACAAATGTTTATTGAGTGATCTAAATTCTAGGCCAGGAATTTTCAAGCTGTGTAACAATTCCCTGGTGATTTTATTTCAAATGCAGGATTCTAGGTCTTACCCCTAGAGAGTCTAACTCAGTGCCTCTGGTGTGGGACCCATCATTCTAAATTTTAACAGCCTCTGTTCTGGCTGCAGGTGATTTTGTTCTCAGCGGTCCCCAGACCACAATTTGAAAAACACTCCCCCAGGCACTTTTGCTAGGAGCTAAGGAAAAAAGAAAGCTATATAAATAATTATTAATTAATTAAATCTATGCTCTCAAAAAGGCAACAGCCTCACACATATGGAAAACATACAAAAATACTTTGTAATACATAGTGCTAAAACACCTGGTACTCCAGGGACACCCATAGCCCTCTATTAAAAGCAGACCTTACGGTTCCTATCTTTTTTAAAAATTATTGTTATTTTTTCCATTATAGTTGGTGGTTCCTTCCATCTTGTTGCTCAAAATTGCATCACAGCTTTGTTAGTACATAAAATTTCCAGTTAAAATAAACAAAGGGAAATATTGAGACCTATTTTCCTAGGAATTAGGGGTCATCATTACTTAAGCAAAGTAGGAAAAGATATGAGACAAAAGGACAGAATAGAACAATCCTAAGGTAAGAGAGAAAGACAGGGCATAAGGTCTATCAAAACTGGGTGTGCTCTGGGTGAAGACACGTGGATGCATCAGTGAAGAGACAATTAGCTAATCTACTTCTCTCTGCCTCTATATCTTGGGGTTTTCCAACTGTTGATATATCAAATCAAGATCCTTAAAAGTAGACCATAAGATGAGAATTCATATGCAAAAATGTATCAAGGAACTTTTTCCCAGGAGAAACCACTAAGAGAGTGGAAGAGGCAGGTCAGGGAAGAGAAAGAAGCCAAACGAGGGTACAATTTCCGGCAAAGTCCTATAGAGGGTTACATCAGCCTGAAGCTGAAGGAAAGCTCCACAGGACAAATTATGCCTCAGAATTGTTGCTACCAAAAGGAAATGAGTTGACCTTTTATACTCCCATACTAATTAGTTATTGGCTAAGGCAGCCATGAGCTAACGTGTACTCTGAAGTATTTTTAGCTCCTGGACTTGAAGGAAGAGCCTCCTGTAGCCCAAGGGAAGCATCTAAAGAAGAGTACAAGGTATTGAGTTTTCAAAGCTAAAGCAAAACCAAAGCCAAAGGAGGGGAACCCAAAAAAGATAAAAGGAACCTGAGGAGATTTCAGCAGGACACTTACAATATCCGTTAAATTATCTAAATGCTTAAAGCAGATTGTAATCAACACAGTGAATTCTAATGATCTGGATTCTAAAATTTGAGGATTACTCAACATATCAGGGCTCCATGATTTGGTGGGATGAGGAGTCATTACAAATGGAAGCCAGTACCAAGTACTGACGGACCTCAGAAATATTGTGGAAATATTCAGTTCTAGACCATTGCAATAAAGTGAATAATGCAATAAAGTGAATCACATGAATTTTTTTTTGGTTTCCCAATGCATATAAAAGTTATGACTATTAAGTATAGAATAGCATTACCTCTAAAAAGCAATGTACATATCTTAATTTAAAAATAATGCTGTTGTAAAAATGGCACTGACAGAGTTGCTTAATGCAGGGTTGCCACAAACCTTCATTTTGTAAAAAATGCAGTATCTGTGAAGCACAATAAAATAAGGTATGCTTGTATCTTACAGTGTTATGAATGTAGCAATGTACCATGTAAGAGAAACCAAAAAGGAGGAAATTATCAATCTGAGTGTATGGGGGCGGAGTGGAATGGAGAGGGGGTGGCCAAGGACAGAATTATGCAAGGGATATTGTCTAAACTGGGGTTTCAAGAGTGAACAGGAAATTTCTGGACAAGATATGGATGCAATCAAGTTCATATTCTGTTATTTCATCTGCTCCAATGTGTTTTCTTGCATGACTGATAAACTGTAACAACCAATCTTCGTAGGTCAGAAATTGAACAGAAACACAAAATGGTGACTAGAACTTAGGCTACAGGCTTTGTAGGTTTGCT
Source organism: Catagonus wagneri (assembly GCA_004024745.2). Taxonomy (NCBI): domain Eukaryota; kingdom Metazoa; phylum Chordata; class Mammalia; order Artiodactyla; family Tayassuidae; genus Catagonus; species Catagonus wagneri. The sequence goes on from PVHT020000193.1 coordinate 6,508,057, forward strand.
GGGCTCTGAGACTAGAAATAGGCTATGGCAGCTAACAACAGTTCATCTCTTGTAGGGTAAAGTGAATAAAAGATCTCCATATGAAATAAGGAAACAGAGCCAGCCTCGTCAATTGAAAAAAAGGACTGGAATATTCCTTCTCATCTCCTGGAAAATGGATGAAAAATACAGCTGTGCTGCAAGTTAATGATAGAGAGTTTCAGGCTAGCAAGGAGACATGAGACAAAGAAGATCATCATATAATGATAAAAGTGGTCAATTCATCAAGAAGATATAACAGTCATAAATATATATGTACCCATTATCAGAGCACCTAAATATATTAAGAAAATACTAAAAGATCTGAAAAGAACAATACAATAATAGTAGGGGACTTCAATACCAACTTTCAGAAATGTATAGATCATCCAGACAGAAAATCAGCACGGAAAAATTGGACTTGAACTATACTTTAGACCAAATGGACCTAGCAGACACATTACAGAGCATTCCAACCAAAAGCAGGAGAAGATACCTTTTTCTGAAGTGTACATAGAACATTCTCCAGGATAGGCTACAAAACAAGTCTATAAAAATTTAAGAAGACTGAAATCATAACAAGTATCTTTTCTGACCACAAGGGTATGAAACTAGAAATCAACAAGAGGAAAGCTGGAAAATTTATACACATGTGGAAACTAAACAACATACTCCTGAACAATGGATGGATCAAAGGAAAAATTAAAAAAGGAATAAATAAAAATTAGGAACAAATTAAAATGGAATCATAGCACACTAAAATCTATGAAATGCTGCAAAAAGTGTTGTTAGGAGGGAAGTTTATAGCAATAAATGCGTATATTAATAAAAAAAATCTCAAACAACCTAACCATACACCTTAAATAACTAGAAAAAGAATAACAAACTAAGCCCAAAGTCAGTAGAAAGAATGAAATAATAAATATCAGATCAGAACTAAACGAAATAGGGACTAAAAAAAAGGAAAAAACACAATATCAAAACCCAACGAAACTGACAACTTATTTTCTGAAAAGAATAACAAGTTAGACACACCTTTAGCTAAACTAATCAAAAGTGAGAGCAGACTCAAATAAATAAATCAAAAATGAAAAAATAGATGTTATGACTCTTACCAAAGAAATACTTAGGATCATAAGCTTCTACTATGAGCCATTATATTCCAACAAATTGGACAACTTAGAAGAAAAGTGTAAATTCCTAGAAACATGCAACTGAATCATGAAGAAACAGAAAATCTAAACAAACCAACAATGAGTAAGGAAATTAAATCAGTAATCAAAAACCTCCCAACATAGAAAAGCCCAGGATAAGATGATTTCACTGGTAAATTCTACCAAACATTTAAAGAATCAATGCTAATCCTTCTCAAACTCTTTTTAAAAATACGGAGAGGAGGGCACACTCCCAAATTCATTTTACAAGGCCAGTTATTACTTTGATACCAAAGACAGTTAAGGACACTACAAGAAAACTATAGACCAATATCCCTGATGACTATAGATGCAAAAAATTTCAACAAAATATTAGTGTACTGAATTCAACAGCACATTAAAAGGATCATACACCATGATCAAGTGGTATTTACTCCTGGGATACAAGTATGATTTAACATACACAAATCAATAAATGTGATGCCATGCTATCAGAATGAGAGAGAAAAATCATGACTATCTCAGTTGATGCAGAACATGCATTTAACAAAATACATCTTTTCATGATAAAAGCCCTCAACAAATTGCATGTGGAACGGACATACCTCAGTGTAGTAAAGGCCATATAGGCAAACAGTTAATACTCAATAATGATCCATTTTGAGTTAATTTTTATGTATGGTGTGAAGGAAACGTCCAGCTTCGTTCTTTTGCATGTGGATATCTACTCATCCTAGCACAATTTATTGAAAAGACTATCCTTTCCCTATTGAATGGTCTTGGTATCCTTGTCAAAGATCAGTTGACCACTGATGTATGATTTCTGCACTTAAGCCCGCACCTGTGGCATATGGAAGTTCCAGGGCTAGGCGTCGAATCAGAGTTGCAGCTGCAGGTCTATACCACAGCCACAGCAACACTGTATCTGAGCTGCATCCATAACCTACACCACAGATTGTGGCAATGCCAGATCCTTAACCCACTGAGTGAGGCCAGAGATTGAACCTGCATACTTCTGGACACTGTGTCAGGTTCTTAACTCGCTGAGCCATGATAGGAACTCCTGGACTCTCAATGTTTTCTTTTTTCCCTCTCTCTCTTTTAAATTATAGTTGATTTACAACATTTTGTAAATTTCTGCTGCTCAGCAAAGTGACCCAGTTATACACACGTATACATTCTTTTTCTCACATTATCCTCCATCATGTTATATCACAAGTGATTAAATATAGTCCCCTGTGCTATAGAGCAGGATGTCATTGCTTTTTATTATTTATGTGTCTATCCTTGTGTCAGTCCCACATTGTCTTGATTACTATTGCTTTGTAGTAAATTTTGACATCAGAAAGTGTGTCCTCCTAATTTGTTCTTCTTATTGTTTTGGCCATTCCTAATTACTTGCAATTTTAGGAGTTTGATAATCAGCTTCTCAGTTTCTGCAAAGAAGGGAGCTGTGAATTTTACAGGGATTGCATTGAAACTGTAGGTTTGGGAAGTATTGTCATCTTAATATTAAGTCAATCAATGAACATGGAATTTTTTTCCATTTATTTATGTCTTTTAAAACTTATTTTAACAAATTATTACAGTTTTTAGAGTATAAAAGTTTTTTTTTACTTCTTTTGTTACATTTATTTCTAAGTAATTTATTCTTTTTAATGCTGTTATAATGAAACTATTTTCTTTATTTCACTTTCAGATTGTTCATTACAAGTGTATGGAATACAATGGAATTTTTGTACACCAATCTTTTTGTTGTTGTTGTTGTTGCGCCCATGGCATGAGGAAGCTCCCAGGCCAAGGATAGAACCCACACCACAGCAGCAACCTAAGTCACAGCAATGACGATGAACCCACTGTGTCACAAAGAAACTCCTGTATACTGATCTTGTATTGTACAACTTTGCTAAATTTTTTTATTAGCTAAAAAATGTTTTTATGAATTCCTTAAGATTTTTCTATATACAGGAATCTGTTATCTGTGAATAGAGACAGATTTACTTCTTCCTTTCCAATCTGGATACCTTTTATTTCTCTTTCTTGCCTAATTGCTCTGGCTAGAACCTCTAGTACAATGTTGAATAGAAGCTCCATTTTTACTATGATGTGTCTGTGTTTCTTTAGGTTATCTTACTTGAAGCTCATTGAGCTTCCTGCATGTATAGATTAATGTTTTTCAATAAAATGGAATCCATTATTCCTTTAAATATATTATGCTCTTTTCTCTTTCTTCTTTCCTTCTGATCTTCTACAACATGTCAGTGTGCTTGATACTGTCTCATAATTCTATAAGGCTGTTTTTATTTTTATTCATTCTTTTTCTCTATTGTTCTGATTACATAATCTCAGCTGATCTATCTTCAAAAGTTCACTAATTATTTCTTTTGCCAGTTCAAATCTACTATTGATCCCCATAGTGTACTTTTCATCTCACTTATTGTAATTTTTAAAATTATACACCAGAACTTCCATTTGGATCTTTTTCACAATTTGTATCTCTTCATTTATTTTCTCTATTTGATTTGATAGTCTCATCATGCTTTCTTTCATTTCTTTAATCATGGTTTCATTTAATTTTTTTCAGCATAATTATAATGTCTACTTCGTAGTCATTATCTGTCAAATCATACATCTGATCACCGTCACAGACAGTTTCTGAGGTCTCTTTTGTTTTCCTGTTTGCTGTCATTTTTGTTGCTTTGCAGTACATAGGTCACACTTTCCTGTTTTTTTGCATGTATCGTTTTTTGTTGAAACACATATTTTAGATAATATAACAAATCTGGGTAATGGTCATTCTCTTGGTTATTGTCATTTGCTTGTTTGCTTATTTAATTACTGGCTGAATTATTTCAGTGAAGTCTATTTACTCCCACAGTGTGAAGTCTTTGATGTTTCTTTTCAGGAGTTGCAACGTTAGCTATGCCCACAGTCACCCTGGGATGATAATGGTCTTGGCAAGGTCCTCTTTTACTGTCTCTTTCCTGGACCTCAACCAGAAGTTACACTCCACTAATTGCCAGCTGATTGCTCTATTTTTTCCCAACAATGCCCTGGGATATAAACTGGGTCACCCATGAATCCAATCAAATTTTGGCTGCTTTGAAGAAATAGTTCCCAAGGTTATTGTTTGAAGTTTGTTATGACTCCAGTAGGGCTCTTCCCACCTTTCTCATTCCCTTTTTCTCTCTGGCAAATTAGCTACCCTAATAAAGGCAAATTCAGCCTATATCTGTAATGAATCTCTCAGTTCCACCCAGTAACTTTTTGCCACAACTTCCACTGTTTTTGAGAGCTCCCTAAGGTTTGAACTTCTCCACACTTTGCTGCAAACCAAGTCACTTCCTTTGAGGAGGGACTGGAGCTCTCTGTTCTATGGCTTGCTTCTCCCCAAAGGCAAAATCTCTGAGCCAGAGCTCTCGAGCTGGGTGTGAGGACAATGGTGCAATGCACTTCTTTCTGAGTGACACCCACATTTTAGCTTCTGAGCTCTTGGTAGCCAAAGTCCAGCAGCTCCAGGTCTCCCTTACTTGCCATGATCTAGATTAAGGGTAATTGTGATCGGACCCCCAGTATTCTCATTACCATCACCCCAAGTGTGCCTACAAGCAGGGGTTGGGAAGAAGAAGGGATCCCTTACCTTTCACTTGCACTTGCCTAGAACTTAGTCTCAGGACAGGTAGCTGGGGGCAGTATGAGAACAACTGATGTTGCACCTTTCCCAGCAAGATAGCTCTCTGACTGGGAACTTGGGGGAGAGGAGGCCCTGTGTTGTTAGATGTACTAGAGTAGAAGTTTCTGCATTTCTGAGCTGGGAGAGGGGAGGGAGGTGCAGATCTTATTCAAATACCACAGACTCTTACAGTTCTTACAGCATTTTCACAGATTTTCTTGAATAAATATTTCTTTGTTTGCATCATGCTCTTAGAGCCATTTCCAGAGAATTTAAATGCTTGTTGTGTGTGTTCATGTTTTTAAATAATTTTCAACATTTATTTTCAGGGGAGCAGATACTCAGAGCTCCTCACATATTCATTCCAGAAGTGGAATTCCTCAGTAAGTTTCTTAAAGTGGAGATGATACAAACAGCATGCTTGTGTCTTAACACAATATCACCAGAAATTAAAAATTAAAAAAAGACTCCTCTACCAAGAATACAAAAACTCTCTCCTAAGCAACAGTTGCAAAATAGAAGAAATATAAGTCAGAATCACAGTTTGTCTAGAATATCATGACAATAAAATTATGCATTAGAATCTAGGAAATACAACTAAAACATTAAGAAAAAAACACATTGCCTTAAATATTTTTAACAGTCAAAATGAAAATTAAAAGACAAGTGAATTTAACAACAAATTCAAAAATAAGGAAAACAACAGTTACAAAATGAATAAAATAAAGCAAAATAAATCAGAATGAGGGAAATTATAAACACAAAACCAGATTATAATTTGGATCTGAGAAAATGAATAGCACTAATACAGCAAAATATCAAATAAAAATACTAGCTGACCTAATCAAGAGAAACAGGGAGAAAGCACAAATACATAAACTATGTCATGACAATGGAGTAATAACCATTGAAACCAATAAAATTAGAAAATATAGTAAAAGATTACTTCATATACCTCTATGCAAATAAATACATTTGAAAACCTACACCAAATGGGTATTTTCTATGAAAATTTAGTTTATTAAAACTGATACCAGTAGAAAGATATAGTTTTAAAAGATCAGTTTTCATAGAAGTAATAGAGAAAACTATCAGAGAACTTCTCTTTAAAAACCAGTGATCCAAGTAGTTTCACAGGGGATTTCCACCAAATCTTCAAAAGTCAGATAATCCTAATGTTACTTAAATAGTTTTAGAATTTAGAAAAGTTCTAGAACTTAGAAAAATGTTTCAGTTCTAGTTTTGAGATGGATATAACACTGACACCTAAAACTGATAACAATCTCACTGACGCAAAAATCCTAGATAAAACATTAGAACATAGAATCCTAAAGAATATTTTATACTATCTATATATAAAACAAGTAGAGTTTTTCCAGGAATCCAATAAAATTTCAAATATTAAAAAAATCCATTAACTTAATGTTCCATACTAGTATATCTTTAAAGTTATGTTATACCCACAAATGTTATCAGTTTTGATAATAGTCAAAATCTATTCTTATAAAAACATTTAATAAAATAGAAATTGATCTTCCTTATGATAAAATAAAAGTAAATAAAGCCAGCATCTTACTTAATATAGAATCATTGGAGGCCTTCCCTATAAGATTAGAAACGGTACCCAGGATCCTTCTATTTCTACTACTCTTAACACTGCATTGGAAATATTAGACAATGAAACTGGATAAAAGGAAACTTTAGAAGGCAAAAGAATTTTGAACGAAAAATTGTGATACTATCTCTGTTTCTAAATAATATGAAAATATAACTGAAATAATCAAGTGTGTAACCACAAACTCTACTGTTGAAGCTAGAGACAATAAAATGGGAGACTAAAATGTATCACCAATATGCAGAGTTCCTTGGAGGTGCAGCAGGTTAAGGATCTGGCATTGTCACTGCTGTGGCTCCAGTTGCTGCTGTGGGACAGGTTTGAACCCTAGCCTGAGAACTTCCACAAGCTACGGGCATGGCCAAGAAAATGTATAACCAACATGAAAAGGAATATGGAAAGGCCACAAATTATCAGACACATTTACCTTTTGATCAAACAACAATTCCACATCAGATAATCTACTCTAAGTCATGCCTCACACCTCCATAAACACACACACATACACATATAAATACACATATAATATATAATAAAGGTTGGAATCAACCCAAATGTATTTCAATGGGGGCTGTATAAACTATGTTACCCAACATAGAAGGTAATACAACTCTGGAAAATAATGAGGAAGATCTCTATGAGTTGAAGTGGAATAACCTCCAGGATATACTGTTAAGAGAAAAATTCCAGGTATGTAACAGTATATATAGTAGGTTGCCATATGGATAGGAAAGGAAGGGAAATAAAAATACATATACAAAAATGAGCACTGGGAAGGTAAACCAGGAAACTAAAAAAGACATATTTCTCTGAGTACCTCTTTGCATATGTTTTGATGCATGAACTCTGTAAATGTCCCACTGTATTAAAAAATAGAACTTAAAAAACCCTAAAATGGAAAACAAGTGGGGAAAAAAATGATCCTGTATGTCAAAATGGTTAAAAAAGAAAAAAGGAGAAAATTATTTCAAGTGATTGTAGAACCTAGTACTCTGTAGATCTTTATTGGGCTACAGTAAGAACAAAAAGAAAAGCAAAAAATGATAATCTTTCTTCAGTTAATAGTAGTATTGGAATAGTGATTTTGAAATCTTAATTTATAAGAAACCATATATTCTGTGAGAGAGAAAAGAGAAACAAAGATAAAGTCAGGTAAATAAAGTAAAAATTCTGTATTAAATTTAGATTGAAAATTCCCACGTGGACTTGCAAAACTAGGTCACTAAATGGGCCAAGAAGCAATCGCACGTCCAGTAGCAATGGGCACTTTTAGCTCTCAGATCTCAGTTTCCTTTTGAAATGAATCACTGGAAAAATGGTGAATTCCAGGTCTGGGGCAGGGAAATTTTAAGGTGAGTCTGGTTCATGGTGTGCCAGAAAGGAAGAAAGTGCTCAAAGCTAATGGAAGTATGCCAAAGGATACAGGGCAAGCAGGTTTTAAAAAGTTCCCACTGGTCAGATTTGGGAGACTTTAAGCATCAAAAATAATGTTCGGGAGTTCCCATTGTGGCACAGCAGAAACGAATCCAACTAGTATCCATGAGGTTGCAGGTTCAATCCCTGGCCTTGCCCAGTGGGTTAAGGATTCAGCACTTGTGTGAGCTGCGGTATAGGTTGCAGACACAACTCGGACCCCACATTGCTATGGCTGTAGTGTGGGCTGGCAGCTACAGCTGATTTGACCCCTAGCCTAGGAACTTCCATGTGCCTTGGGTGCAGCCCTAAAAAAAAAAGGGGGGCAATAAATAATAAATATAATGTCGTTAAGTGATGGTGCCCTACTGACACCTGCTAGTCAGTGGATGTCTGTATTTCTTCACCTCAGGGATTTTTTTTGGATATTGAAGCCCTTTTGGTTGATAATGCCAGGGAATCTATGCTTCCTAGCAAAAGTCTTCAAAGAATGACTGACAGAGGTTGGTGGATAAATACTCCTCAAAGGAGATAACTCCAAGGCCACTATACTACACTGGCTCTCTGAGTTCAGCAGCAAGATTAATTAACTGCAGTGGCAAACAGCTAAGTAACATTCTCTGATTATCTTTCTTCTCTTCTCTGTCTCATTTCCCTACTCCCGTATCAGTGATTTTAGAATCACCTCTTAAATAACTATCTGTACTTGAGTCCTGTTTTTAGGGTCTATTTCTGGGAAAATGCATACTTAGCCTATTATAATTCTCAAAAATAAGAAAAAGAGAGGGAAATGAACTCACTTGCCATCATTGGAGATGATTTACTCTGAAAATGGCTAATTAAAGGGAAAAAATGAAGTCATCATTGTAGATGAGGAGCCAAAGTTCATTCCCACTTGATCAGTGAATGTTTTTCTTTATAGAAGAATGGCAACTAATAAATGTAGAGTAACTGACAGAATTAGAAAAGTATCATTCTATAACCACAAATGATATCATCAATTCAGGCATCAATGTACATTAAAACCATCATGTAAAAGCATGATGGGAAAAATGAAAACTTTGAAGTTTTCTAGATACATATTAATAAAGGTAAACGTGAAATGAAAACATGAGGAAAAATTCTGAGAAATCCATACTATGAGATATGCCACTAGTCAACTGTTTTGATCACTTTAAAAAGTCAATATCATAAGTTGTAGGGATGACTATTCTAGAATAAGAGTTTAAGGAAACCAAACCAAATGTAATGAGTGAAACTTGATTAGGTCCTAAGTAGAAAAAAAAATGCTACAAAAAGACATTTGGGGGGAAACTGCCATTTTTTAAGGATCTGTTTTTGTTTATTTTTTTAATTACTCAGTGAATTTTATTACATTTATAGTTGTACAATAATCACAACCCAATTTTATAGCATTTTCATCACAAACCCCAGCCCATCCCCCACCCACAACCTGTCCCATTTAGAGGCCATAAGTTTTTCAAAGTCTGTGAGTCAGTATCTGTTCTGCAAAGAAGCTCATTGTGTCCTTTTTTTTAAGTGATAGCATTTGATGTTGGTGTCTCACCGCCTGACTGACTTCACTTAGCATGATGGAAATTGCCATTTTTATATGGACACTATTACCTGAGATAAAAGAAGTGTTAATTTTCCTAGGTGCAATAATTATATGGAGGTTATGTAGGAGAAAATGTTATTCTTAGGATGGATGTATGTGGAAATATTTAGGGGTAAATGCCATGATGATGTCTGCAACTTAACTTATATCTAAATATTTCCTGTGTGTGTGTGTGTGTGTGTGTGTGTGTGTGTGTGTGTGTGTGTGTGTGTGTAGAGAAAGCGAGGTGGTAATGAAAGAAATGAGAGAAAGAATAATACAGTAAAACATTAACAAGTGTTGGAACTCCATATCAAGTATATGGGTGTTCTTTGTATTATTCTTTCAAATTTCTATGTTTTAAAATATTCATCATAAAAATTGAAAATATATACATCTGAGGTGAATATGGCAAAACATCAATATTTTTAAAACAGATGGTGGAGACATGCTTGTTTATTATGTTACTTTCTATGTTTTTCTTTATGGTTGAAATGTTTGATAATACAAGTTAATAAATAAAAAACCAAAACAAAACAAAGAAATAAATTGGAGTTTATGAGTCGAAGAAAGGGAAGGATCTATTTCAGGCTGAAGGAACAAGATGTGCAAAGCCTATGGCATATAAAAACCTATTTTCCTCATTCAATATGACTGCCCCGATTATTGGGAAAGGGTCTGGAGGAATACACCACAAGGTGAGGCTGGCAGCAGGGGGATCACGCAAGGACTTGAGGATAGGCAAAAGGGTACAGAATTTAAGATGATGGGAATGAAGAACTATGAAAAGCCTTTAAGCTATGGAGAAACAAAATGGAGAGACATAGACAAGAATAAAGAGAAGTCAGCAGTCTGTGGCAACAGCCACAGTGATTGGTGACTCAGGCCTAATTTGGGCCTAGACAATGGGAATGGAGAAAATTTTTGAACGAAAAATTTATTTTCAAGAATTGCCCATCCAATGCTCTCACCTTTGGGGGCTGACCACATTCTGTCTATGGAATATGGATCTCTCTAAATAAATCCACTTCTTACCTATCAAAAAAAAAAAAAAAAAGGAATTGCCTATTCAACATACTATATAGTTCATAATATTAGAAGAAACTAGAGAAACTAGATCAACACTTATGAGTAACCTCATTAGAAAGTGAGTGCTTTCTAAATTCACTAAGATGAACACACAACATTATAACAAATGCATATTTATAGAACCTGTATGGGAGATATTTTGTCTGATAAAAAGAAAAATTTGAGCCAAGAGGAGATATTTTCAGTTGTAGTAGTTTATTTATTGAAATTTCTCTTTTCTCAAACCAGGCACATTCTAACAAATGTTATCAAAATGGAAGTAACTCTTGTAAAACTACACCATGATTATATTCCCTCAGATTCTAGTCAACTTCTGTCATTTGATAAACACACATCTGTCCCTTGACTTATCATTTTAGCCCTACTTTAGTCAGAAAAATATAAAGAAAAAAGATATGGAAAAAGAGCTATTAACTAACCTGTGGGAGAACTTTGTGTGAATTACAAGAAGGTTCTCCTTCCTCTATAATTTCTTTCTTTTCTTTTTTCTTTTCCTTCCTTTTCTTGTTTTCTTTGTCTTTTTAGGGCCGCACCCACAGCATATGGAAGTTCCCAAGCTAGGGGTTGAATCGGAGCTGCAGCTGCCAGCCTATGCCACAGCCACAGCAACACCAGATCCAAGTCGCATCTGTGTCTTGTACAGTTCCCTCTGCTTGAATGTGGGCAGGACCTATGACTTGCTTCTAACCAAAAGAATATGGCTAAGGTGATGGGATGTCACTCCTATAATTATAATTATATTACATTATATGGCTCTATTTACTAGCGAACTTGCTGTCTTTCTCCCTTGTTGGCTTTGGAGAAGCAGCTACCGTATGGTGAGAGGGCCTTTGGAGGATACAGAGCAATGAACTGTGGAAGCCTCTAGAAGCTGAGAGTGACCTCCAGCTGATAGCCAGCACAAAGCTAGAGCCCTTGGTCTTACAGCTATGAAGAAATGAATCCCACCAATGACCACAAAAGCCTGGTGGCAGGGAGTTCCTACTGTGGCTCAGCAGTAATATATCTGACTAGTATCCATGAGGATGCAGGTTCGATCCCTGGCCTGGCTCAGTGGGTTAAGGATCCAGCATTGCAGTGAGCTGTGGTGTAGGTTGTAGACACAGCTCGGATCCTGCATTGCTGTGGCTGTGGCTGTGGCCGGCAGCTGCAGCTCTGATTCAACCCCTAAGCTGGGAACTTCTATAGGGCTGCAGGTATGACCCTAAAAAGAAAAAAAAGCCTGGTGGCAGATCCATTGCCACTAGAGTCTCAAGAAAAGAGCCCAAGTCTGGCCAACACCTGCACTGCAGCCTGGTTGAGAACCCAGCTAAACCACACCCAGACTCCTGACCCACAGATATTGTGAGAGGACAAATGGGTATTATTCTAAGCCACTAAGTTGGTGATAGTTTGTTATGCACTAATAGAAAATGAATACAGATTGTAATACATAATCTCAGCAATCACACACAGCAACCAGTTGTTGACTCCTCCAGCCACAATGGTGACCATACATGACTCAAAATCGCCTCCACCTCTTGCTTCTGAGAATATATGTGACTGCATAAGGCCCACCAGGATAATCCAAGATAAACTCCTCATCTCAAGATCCATAATTACATTTTTGCCTTATAAAGTAATATTCACAGGTTCTTGGAATGAGGAAGTACCTATACCTTGGGGGTTTCACTTTTTCAGGCTACTGCAGTGACCCTAGAAGTGGCCTGTGTGTAAAGGACAGGGAGGTCCAGGAGAAGAAGACAAAAGAAAGCAATGGAACCCTATCTCTAGCGCTAAAGCAGTAGCATTCAGTGATGCTGTAAATCAAATTGCTCTGTAAGTTGTGGGCTAGAATACATGCATCTCATTTAAAATTGGACAAGGCCTGTTCAAATGCACCCCATGTCAGTCTGAGGACCATTTCAGAGCCTGAAAGCAGCAGCTGCTTGTGCCCAGGCACACCCCCGCCCTACATCACTACACACTTCCACCTTACCCAGCACATAAGCAACACACACTCTGCCCCCAAGATGAGGTGACTGCGACAAGTGCAGAGTAAGGAGGTTTGCTTACTGACAGAATCCAGACATTCAAAGCAGAGTCAGGGGGTGGCATGACCGTGTACACCAGGACTCAACCAGGGATCCCGAAATGTCTAGCCTCCCCTGCAGTGCTCTCGTATAAGTTAATTCTATGTATGACCACAATGTGAACAGTGCCCCCTTCAATAGGAGAACCTTGAACAGTCCATAATCTGAACGACTTTACACAAAGACTGGGGAGAAGAAGGTGTCCTGAGGAGCAGTGCTCATTCTAAAATCCTGAAATCACATTGCAAAACCAATCTCAAGAAGATTCGGTTCAGTTGGCTGCCTCAGAGGAGATAAACATCTAAAAATAATAACCTCGATATGTGAATACCTAGCCTATTTTAAAGCATTCCATAATTGCTAGTAATGCGCAGCATATGGCCACGCTCACATCTTTTCAGTGGTGTGTTGCTGATCCTTCATCGCCCACTGAGGAGCAGTGAGCTTCATCACACTCTTCTGTGTTTGTGAGAAGCACGATGGATTCAAATATTGGCACTTCAGTAAATGGAAGACTCTTCGATATCTCTAACTGGTGATGTGAGTCAATTACTCACTTAGGCTAAGATTAAAAAAGTACCCCATGATGTTGACATTGCATATATACAGCTCAATAACCGCCAAATCAGTGAAAAGAACTTGTCATGGTGAGTTATGACCACTTAAGTCAGGCTAAAAAGACAACACTAGTGCCATCTAAAGAAACATCCTACATTCACTTAGGGACCTATAAACACATTCTCAAGTATCATCATGCTGACTTGGACAAATCATAATTGGTTTTATACTTTTCATGTACACACAGACTACCTGGATGTCCCTTTTTCCTATTAACCTCCTAGTAGATATCTAAGAATAGCATATGAATCTTCCTGTCTTTGGGGGGAGGATAACATTTTAAAGTAATCAAAGCTTCGCTGTGTGTAGATTACATCTATTGTTTCCTTTCTATCTGCATGGCCTGTCAGTCTATCAAAAAGATCTTCATTGATTCCAGCATGATCATCCCTGCTGCTCGAACTTGTCTAGTAATTGCAAATTTTAAAATAAATTGTTTTATTATCATTCTAATTGTTGAAGCTAAGCTTACTCATCCATTAGCATCAGGCTTAGGCACTTTCAAATGTGCGCAATAACTCAGTGAATATCATTTTCTTTAAGAGTGGGCGAGTCACCATACTGATCAGTCAGTCTCCAGGTCCCCAAACATATGTCGGTACCCTGGTGATTTCACTCTAAAAAAGGAGCCCCAGAGAAAATGTCTTCCAAAAGAGTGTTCTTTCAGTAGTCCACCTCGTTCTCCATGATAGTAAAATTAAAATAAGTTATTTAAGCAGTATCGACCTCGACAAGGCACAAATATGTATTTTCAGTACTCCTCAGAAAGCTCCATCTGATTATAGAAAGGCTAATCCCAAATGTCTCCTCCCCTCAGAAGTCAATTCAAATTGCTATTCACTGTATTTTTACATTTTCCCTGGATGATCTATTTTACTTGCATAGAGCTAACTTCAGGAGACATAAAAGGTAATAGAACCATATACCAAAATAAGAATGAAATAGTCTTAGCCACACCCTTTTCAAAATAAAGCAGAGCCAAGCAAACTTGTAGAATTCATTATTTTTATTTTCCTCTATGTTAGTTCTGAGTTTCTTTCTCACCTTCTTGCACTGTCAAAGACCTCCAGTACACTGACAAATAGAAGGGGTGAAAGACAGGCAACCTTGTCTTGTTCTCGGTCACAAAAGATTTCAGTATTTCATGATTAAGAATAGTATTTGTGGTAGTTTTTTTTCTCTAAAGAAATTCATTGGTTTAACAAAGTTCTCTTTTATTGCTAGTTTGCTTTTTGGAGCTTTTACCTCCATAGATGATATAGAACGTCATCAGTTTTTTCTCAGCATCTTTAGAGACAATTATGTGACCTTTTTTTTTCTTCCCTTTTACGGCCGTACCGTGGCATATGGACCTACACTACAGCTCACGGCAATGCCGGATCCTTAACCCACTGAGCAAGGCCGGGGATCCAACCTGCATGTTTCATGGATACTAGTCAGATTCATTTCTGCTGAGCCACAACAGGAGCTCCTAACAATCATGTGACTTGTGTCCATAGTCCTATCAGTGTGGTGAATTACACTGAGTAATTTTCTACTATTAAACCAAACTTGCCTTTCTGGAATAAATCCAACTTGATTCAGATATATTATATTTTATATATATATTGCTAAATTTGAATGACTATTAGACTCTCTGGGTATTACATGCATGTTCTCAATTGATATTGACCTGAAGTATTATTTCTTGTGATATTCTTTTCAGATTTTTAGTATCTTAGTTATGCTGGCCTCATAAAATGAACTGGAGCACGTTCTACTTTTTTTTCTATATTTTAGATGAGTTTTTGGCAGATTGGCATTCTATTTTCCCTAAGTGTTCAGTATAATTTGCTAGTGAAGTCATTTGGGAATTTTTTTGTGGGAAATTTTCTAAATTCAATTTTTAAAATGTTTTGTTATCAGGTTCTATATTCTTGTGCAGGCTTGTAAAATTGTATCTTTCTATAAATGTGTCTAGTTAATCTAAATTTTAAAAATGCATTGGCATAAAGTTTTTTATAATGGCTACTTAATGTATTGTTTATATCTGTAGGATGTACAGTTATGTTTTGTGATTTTTCATCTATTTTATTTAATTTAAAAAAAGTAGATCCTACTATACTTTCTTCTATTTCTTTAATCTCTGTGTTTTATTATTTTTTTCTTTCTACTTCTCAATTTAATTTGCCTTTATTTTCCTAATTTCTTGAAATGAATGCTTGGCTAATTTATTTTTAGCCTTCCTCTTATGATACACAGGTTAAAATCTCCAGCTTCCAGCTAAAGGCCAGCAAGAAACTGAGGCTCTCAGTCTGAAAGACTGAAAGGAAGTGAATGCTGCCAACAACCCCACGAGCTTGGAAACAAGAGTCTTCAATAGTACAGCCTCAAAGGAGAACCACTTGTGGCCAACACCTTCATCGAAGCCTTGCAGAGGACCCAGCTAATCCGTGTCCAGTCTCCTGACCCACATAAACTATGCATTAATAAATATGTTATTTTAAGCCACTAAATTTGTGGTATTACGGTTATGCAGCAATAGATAACTAAAACAGTGGTTGTGTCACTTTTATTATTAAAGAAAATGATCATTGAGTATAGAATTCTAAATGGTGGGTTTTTTTTTTTTTTCATGCGGGAGGGGGTTCGGGTCTTTTTCCTCCCTGATGGTTAGGGCAACACAGTCCTCATTGCTTTTTGTTTTGCTTCGTTTTGTTTTTGTTTTTTTCGCACTTTTCAGGTCCTCTTCCATGGCATATGGAGGTTCCCAGGCTGGGGGTCCAATGTGAGCTGTGGCCGCCGGCCTGCACCACAGCCACACCAACATCACGTCTGAGCCGCATATGCGACCTACACCACAGCTCACAGCAATGCCGGATCCTTAACCCACTGAGTGAGGCCGGGGATGGAGCCCAAAACCTCATGGTTCCTAGTCGGATTCGTTTCCGCTGCACCACAACGGGAACTCCAGATGGTGGTTGTTTTATTTCAACGTTTTAAAGATGCCATCCCAAGGTATTTGGGCTTGTCTCCTTATACATCCGGTTAATTTTGTTTGCCAGATATTGCAGTTATAAAATACTTAGAAATAATATGAAATAATAATATAATAATAATAATTTGAAATAAATACAAATAATATGAGCCATAGTAGCCCCTCCAGAGAAGGTTTTCATTTGCTTTTAATGTGATCTGGGGACTTAGGTAATCCTAGATCACTCCATCCACTCAGGGATTGAAACAAGTTGAGCTCTTGTGTCTGTGAGGGCGCATCCTCACTGCTAGGATATAGCCTTTCTACGGTCCAAAGGCCATAGAGTCCTGAATGCCACCCCGATATCTCTATTCTTATAAAGATATCAAAAATGGCATTCAAGGCTGCTAAAATTCAAGCATTTTAGGCTTTCAGTCACCCGGTAAGGAATCGGCAAATGCTCCAGGAGAAAAGTGACCTCAAACTCTGGCTCACTCCCTGGGTAGCTATCTTCTTTCCTATTGTCCTTGGCCCAGTAATTCTTCACTCTGTTTTTAGCTACCTGAACTGGCATTTTACAAAATATTTTATTATTTATTATAATATTCTATAGTCATGTAATAAGTATACTATACTAGTTATTATGTATTATGTATCTATATCTCCAAGCTTCTTTTTTTAGCTGTCTTCATCAGGAGGGTTGGTCTTAACTAACTGGTCTACCCTTACCAGCAAAGGCGGTTCTGGACCCAGGATCAACACAATCATCACCTCAGTTCATCTGTGACACGCCCCCCCCCCCTTATGCATGTTCTCTGCTCTTCCCACTTAACCTGCATCCTTGCCCTGATGGTGTGCCTTCTATTCCATTCCCATTCTGCTTCCCACCTGCCAGAGACTGTGTGAGAGAAAGGAATGCTGAGAGCATCATCCACATCACAGTTCATGCACTTATTTACACTGAAGACTATCTCAATTCCAAACTCCAATGAAATTAAGAAAACCTTAATTTTCTCTTCATTGAATCCACATCCAGATTTTATCAATTATCCAATTTAGCTAGCACTCAGAACTTCGGCAGAATGAATCTAGCTCTATTTTTATTTTTTCTGTGAAATGGCAGGCATATATCCAGCTCTCTGACAAGTGAGGAACTGGATGTAAAAATGTCTTTAAAACCACAACGCTCTATACAGAAATGATGTTGCACATGCAATTCTCGGCCTTTTGCATTGACTACTTTTGTTCCTCTATCTCTACTCTAACAGTAGTATGGAGCCTCTAGTCTTTCCTTCTCTCTGCAGAAATGTATTTTAAAGTGCCTTGCCCCAATATTGCTCCACCCTTTACCTCCCTAAATCTTCCTAATTTTTTAACATTTAGAAAGTGGAACATCAAATATTATAATCACCATCTTCTCGGGATTATTCTAGCTATGTGGAAGCACAGAAAAATGGACCGAGGTCCAGGTATGGAATTCATCTATCTACCAGCTAAAATCAAAGAACTGTAATTTAATAAATTTGCTATTCATTAGCAGGTTGAATTCACATATAGTTCATATCACAAGCAAAATCGTTTTAAAGTCTCTCAAGTGGGATTTTTCAATATTTTTTAACAACATGTTATTTCTTTTTCATGGATTTTTCTCAAGGTCAACAAGTATTGATCTAATTCATTTTTAATAGCTGTAAGGTATGACTATGTATTATAAGTTATTGAATAATTTTTGTATCAATGTATATTTATATTGTTTACAGTTTTTTTTGCCACTATTAACAATGATATAACAAATTTTATTAAATGTAAGTCCAGTTGTTCAGAGAGAATCAATTTCCAGATAGCATAGGCATGTATTTCAGTCAAAGGTATCAAGGGAGTTCCCTGGTGGTCTGATCGGTACGATTTGACCCTTTCACCACTGTAGCCCAGGTTCAATCCCTGGTCTGGGAACTGAGATCCACATTAAGCCACTGCATGCTGCAGCAAAAGAAAAAAAAAGTATCAAGGAGCTGCCTACCCCCAGTGGAATTTCAAACACACTCTTAACCCAGGTTTGAGTAAACTATTTAGTCCTACAGCACTCTGGTCAAAGGCAAAGTCATGCCAGCAAACTCACACATTATATAATCCTGTTGTCCCTGTTCTCAGAGATGCCCAACCTTAAAACATTATCAACAGCAACAAAACCTCACAGTGTTTTAATCAAAAACTTTGAAATGATTCCACAAGATGCATTCTGCAGCATAAACACTGACCTTTTTTTTTTTCACCCTTATCTCATTTTCAACTAGGGCAGAAATTTTAGGAGGAGTCATGACAACTGTGGCCATGGCCTCTGCCTGCACTGCCCAGGTTTCATTTATCCAGGCCTGCTGCGGATTTACTATACTGTCAATTCCCTGGTGATGTGATGATTTCATTGGTTTCATATATCTAACACCTGTTGTCTTAACACCTGTTGTCTTTTCATAGGCGTTGAGTGGATTTAGCCACAAATCAGTTATTTCTTGGCCCTGAATCCCCTGTCTGGTATTTTCCATCCTTTTTCTTCCCTTCTCTCCCAGCCCTCAACTTCAATATTTCTCCCTTATCATGGTATTGTTCTGATTGGAAGGGTTATAATTCTTTTTTTCCAAAGAATTGGTTCCATGGTCTATGCCACTGGTGAAGGCAAATAGCTTCCATATTCCACCACCATTAAATTGTTACTATTGAATAAACACCAGACTACTGAGACAATAGCAGTAGTACTATCAGATCTTATTACCTTTGATCTGGGTCCTCAAATTGTGTGATAAACACAACACTTCAGCCTCCACATCAATGAAAGAATCCAGAATACACCACCATGACATAAAAATTATTTTGAGCAGAAGGCATTTGAGTTCTTGAAATTCCTTCTCTGCTTAAAAGCTGAGCCTCCCCAAAACACTCAATTGTCATAATTTCCCTCCCCAGGAGCAAGCAGAGAAGACTGACCCATTACTAGCAATGAGAAGTCTCCACACCACACCTAAACAGACATCGTCACAAAACTATCGATCGACACCTCTCCTCGGGATCTTTCCACAAAGTCATTTGTTTTCCCATAATGTTCTTCTTCTTCTCTCCCTTCCCCTATTAAGATGGTAGATAAGCGCCAAATTCCAATCACCCCTTGGAGTCACATTTCTCTGTTAACTCCCCTATGTACGAGATTAAAACCTGCCTTTTCTTTTGCTGATCTGTCTTTTGTCAGTTTAACTTGCAGTCCCTAGCCACAGAATGTTGAGGCTAGAGGAAAAAGTTTTTCCTTCCTGATATTACTAATGAAGGGGAAGATAAAGGTGAAATGTGGAAAAAGCCATGGTTTCATAGCAGAGTAAATAAAAGTCAAAAGCAGACTTGCTATATCCCCCCAATCTACTTGTATTATTATATTCCTGACATCCCTCTAAAAGAGAAAACTTAAATAAATCTGAAGATTGCAACCTGACAGAAGAGAAACCAGAATGAAATATCGAAACTTCATAATTAAAAGATGTCACTTGAAATATACTTTTTTTCATTTATATATATAAAGGAGACTTATGGTCTAGCTTCTTTTAAGGAATCAGACAAGACAAATTGACACCGGCATTGCTCTCTTCCAGATGGAAACTACTAAGTTGATTTTTTAATAAATTTATTTTTCAACAAATATCATATTTCTTTGATTAAAGTCCTCCATTATTCTCCAGAAATACTCCTGGCGATATCTCTTAGATAATTCTATTCAGCTCCACATTTACAGAGGGTCTATTATGAAGGCTTGACCCAGACCAGGAACTAACTAATATGAACAAGATAATTCTGACTGGGGTAGAGTTTAACTTGGCCCCATGTGGTGGGCATAGAGGTACACCCTTTAAGAGACCCCACTTGAGTGAGCATCTTTCACTGACAGCCTCCAGCTGCCGCATCTTTAAGACCCACTGCAGCCTTCCTAACAAGGCTACTCTCTCCCCAGGCTGTTCTACCCAATGACAGCATAGCAGGGCCACCAGAGCTGGACCATACTGCTGAAAATGGGACTCTTCTGATGGTCAGTCTTTGCTCCGGGGCTCCCCCATCTGCCTGGCCGAGACTTTCTCAGAGCTGTGCTGTGTCTGCGGCTCTTCCTACTCCATCCTCTGTCCTTCCTTTTCCTTTCCTAGGGGTCAGACCTGCCTCACTGCTGCTCCTGGCCTCTTCATCATTCACAGGTATTTCTCCCAACAGGTCTCCTTTGCATCTAATCCCATCTCATCTCCTAGGAGGACCTGAATGGACTCAGCCCACAATCACTTCAAATCTTGAAATACAGTGGCTCATTTTTGCATAGCATCAGCCAAACATGTCTTTCTAGACACTCTAAAAAGTCCACAGAACAATAAAAGCTATCATTCATTCATCAGTTTCCATGTACCAGATACTACATTCAATTCTTTCTGTAAGTAATTTCAGTTAAGCCTCATAGCAGCCATGTAAGATAAGTACTATTATTACAGTTTTATAGTGATATGCCCAAGGACACATTGCTACTTATGTTAAAAAAAAAGGGGGGGGGATTTAAATCCAATTCTATCAAATTTCAAAACACATGTTCTTCTCTATACTATACCATCTTCCAGCAGTAATAATAATAATTACTCTAAATGTTAGCTTGTATTAGGTACAAGGCACTAGGCTAAGAATTTTACAAGCATTACCTCAGGCAATTCTCACAGCAGCCTTGCAAAGTAGGTATTATTATTATTTCCCATTTTCCAGATCAGGAAACTGGAGCTTAACAAATAAATATCGTATCATGGAGTATTGTTTCCTGAGACAAACTGAAAGGGTTGTTCCATTATAGCAAATCTTGTGATAGATATAAATTGATAAGATTTTACTGAACTTTGATTTTGCTAATGGCAATGTCATTTAGATCTTTTCTTCCAGATTCTGGCCTTGTTACTTGTATTCTAAGCATTCCAACACCCTCAACTCTCTTGGGCCTTATTTGTTGAGCCTTCAACTGAAAGTCCAGAGAACCCCTGACTCATTGTTTAGCCAATGTTATTTTCTAGCCCCAGGACACTTCATATACAATAGGTTAATTCCAATGGGGGGGGGGACTTTCCCAGCAAATGAATCTGGTTTCCTAGAAAATAGACCTCTGATTTTGTTAACACAGGGTGTGGTCTATGCAGAGTGGATTTTGCTTTTTGCATAGTTTGGAAGCTATTCCATTACGTTCTTTCCTGAGCCACATATTAACTATAAAGAATGTACCACTGAATAATGGTTAACACATATTTTTTTCCCTCAGAAACATGCTTGGATTTCTTTCTCTTCCCTCTGATGTGATTGCCACCC
The DNA here is from genome assembly GCA_004024745.2 of Catagonus wagneri. Taxonomy (NCBI): domain Eukaryota; kingdom Metazoa; phylum Chordata; class Mammalia; order Artiodactyla; family Tayassuidae; genus Catagonus; species Catagonus wagneri. Next base: position 6,529,623 of record PVHT020000193.1, read on the forward strand.
ACACCCACCCACCAGTAAGATTAAATATTCTTTAACAAGAAAATAATAAAAGCTGAATAAACGCCCTCCAGCATCAAAAAACTGCAGCAGAAGCAGTAGGAAAAAAATTCTCTGAGTTCAGCTTTTGTGATTACGGTTAAGACGCCGAAGGAGGGCTGCTCTTGTTCCTCTAAGAGGCTTCTGGAAGCTTTGTAAATCTAGCTCTCTGCCCTGCCCAAAGAGTGGCAGTGGGCAGATAAATGTGGAAGGGGTGGAGAAAAGGAACAAAAGCATATTTCAAGACGGGTGGGGGTGGAGGGCTCTTGGCTCTCATCAAGGGCTCCTGAGTCTCTGTTCTTGAGCTACCATATTCCCAGTAGCTACAGAGCACCTCACATTTTGCATCACAAAGCTGTCTACACCAAAGTCTCAGACACCATAGGAGGCAAGCTGATCCAGTCAAGCTACAGAATTGTGAACTATATAAATGGTTATTAAGCTATATAATATTCTACTTTTGATAGAGAGCGGTTGTTACTTAGCAAGTGGTAACTGACAGGCAGATGAAGTGAGATGGGAGGCTGGGGCGACCTTCCAGGTTGAGGCCAGTTGATAGCTATGAAATTGCCAAGTAGCCTAATCTAATGAGAAAGCTGAGAAATGGTATCCTTCCAGTTCATCCACTTCTATGTGAGTCTTTTGGCAAATGATATTTACATACCTCCAAACCAGTTAACCCAGAGGCTTTATTTTTTTTTAATCGTATTATTTAAGGAGATGATACCATTCTAAGGAAATTTGCTTTGGGCATGATTTCCTTCTTTCATCATTTTTTAAAACTGAAATTAATGTATATCTGAAGATATTAACACACTTTATCTTCAATGTGCATTTATGACATTTTATATTAATAGTGCTCTAGAGATCACGGTGAACTTGAAGGGAGGGCAGGCACCTAACACGATCAGAGGGCAATAAAGAAAATATATGGGAAGTTCCCATGCTGCTCAGCAAGTTAAGGATCTGGTGTTGCCGCTACTATGACTCACTGTCACTGCTGTGGCACAGGTTCAGTCCCTGGCCCAGATATTCCAAATGCTGCGGGCATGGCCAAAAAAAAAGACAACATATGATTCATTAAAATATGACCATTCATGGCTTTTCAGCCCCCACTCAAAAATCACTGCTTACATCAATCCCAAATTCATCACACTGCAATTTAAACTGATTTTCTGTTCTGCTGTCCTCACTGGAAATCAAGAGGTTTCATCTCCTTTGTTATGTTTTTTAAAGACATTTTAAAATTTCCTCTTGATTATTCCTTTGGTTGACTAAAAAGCTCCGACTCCCCACCATGTAATCATGTTTTATATATAACCTTTAAATCACCCTCTGGCTCTCTGTAAACTTTCTCCAAGTTCTTCTTGCCTTTCATTATGATTGTCTATAGCTACCTGACAAACCGCCATACACATAATGGCATTAAAACAGCAACAATTTTTATCATTATTTCTCAAGGGTCTGGGAGCTGACTGGGCTCAGCTGGTTTTCCCTTAGGGTTCCTCAGGCAGACAGCGACTGGGACTGGAGTTGTCAATGAAAGCGTCCTTTCTTAGCTGTCTGGAGAACAAGGCTGGCTGTCAGCTGGGACCCTTGACAGCTGGGGCTATCAGCCAGAACCGCCTCATGTGGCCTGTCCCTGTGGCTTGGGTTGAGTTCCAAGAGTGAGGGTCCCAAGAGATACAGAGAGCCAGATCAAAGCTGTCTCTCCCTTGATGAGGCAGTGTTGGTAGTCAAAGAGAATCGCTTGGACATTTTTTAGAAACACTATGGTCAGCCCATGTTCAACAAGAGGGCAATTTAGATTCCACTTCTTAAGGGGAGGAGTAACCAAAAGTTGGCGGCCAGGTGTTGATACCGTGGCATAGCTCTTTAGTTGGGAAACCCACTGTCCTTTCAGAGGTTAGGAAGTATGTGGGGCTGGCCACAAGGAGCTAGAATTACAACTCAGGGGGTCTGTGAGGGATTTAGGGGCTGCTTGGGGCCATGGCCAGAGAAGAATGTCAAAAGGAGCCCACAGATGCCAGGGACAAGGTCCAGAGTGGGCCAGGTCAGCGAAAGTTGCTGCGGCAAAATGGTGGCCTCAAAGGGAACCCAGATCCAAGGATAGAGACTGTTTAATATGAGGGTAACCCAGGAGTTTCCTCTGTGGTGCAGTGGTAATGAGCCTGACTAGTATCCACGAGGACATGGGTTCAATCTCTGGCCTCGCTCAGTGGGTTAAAGGATCTAGCGTTGCCATGAGCTATGGTGTAGGTCACAGATGTGGCTTAGATCCCGCATTGCTGTGACTGTGGCGTAGGCTGACAGCTTCAGCTCCAATTCAACCCCTAGCCTGGGAGCTTCCACATGCTGCAGGTGTGGCCCTAAACAGCAAAAAAATAAAAATAAAAATAAATGTGAGGGCAACCCATATATGGCAGGGAGAATGAGCCCAGAAGAGTAGCAGTCAAAATGAAATAGCTCTCAGAGAGTCTCCCTGATGAGTGTGAGGTGAGCATTCTCTCTCCAGGGCCACAACTCTGGCATGATCCAGGCTCGGCTCAGGGTCCTTCCCGGGCACAGACTGGTGCTGAGTACACAGCAGGCTTCCTGTCACAGTATCTGTCTCACTGATGAACACCACTGCCTGAGAGGAAGAGCAAAACCACCCAGAGAGGAATAAGGCTGCTCTTAGCAGGCTGAATGAGAAGTTATCATAGGCAGTGGCAGGGTTATTGAGCACAGCTGGCCCCTGCTTTTCCACAGGGACAAACTGGAGTTCTGCTGAGATCCTTCTATTTACTCATCTAAAGAGAGGATGAGGTCAGAGGCAGGAGACCTGAGGATGAGGTCAGGAGACAGAGACAGTGAGTTCTAATTTGAGAAGCAAGGAGACTGAATGGACCAGGGATGCTCAGGACTGGAACCACGGTATCTGAAAGGCGACCTCCAAGAAGACACCTGTGATATGCACACCACTGTACATAGAACAGATAAAAAACAAGGACCTACGTATAGCACAGGGAACTATAATATTTTTTAATAACCTATAATGGAAAAGAATATGAAAATGAATATACATATATATGTATGCATAATTGAATCGCTTTGCTGTACATCTGAAACTAACACAACATTGTAAAGCAACTCTACTTCAATTAAAAGAACAAACTCCAAACTACGCTAAGTGAAACCCCCCAAAAAAGGGAATGAAGTATTGATACATGCTACAACATGTATTAACCTCCAGATATGTTGACTAAAGTAAACCAGTCACATACACACAAAAAAAGACACTTGTTCGCTGAAGATCAGGCACACAGTGTGTGCTCAGTGAAGGCTTTTGCTAAGTCAAACAGGACTGAAACACCTCGACCCAGGCAATGCAGTGGCCAGCTCCGTGGCTTCTGCTATGTGCAGTGAGGAGGGGCAAAGCAGGAGGAAACAGGATTTTAAAACATAAAATGTATCCCATTCCTCTAAATTTCATATTCACCATAACAGAAATGGCTTTTCATTGTGAGTTCATATTTAGATTATAAGCTCATGTCCAAATCTACACATATACACACACACCCCATATATACACACACCACACCACACACACCACGACATGCACCACACACACACACACACACACACTCACACACCACACACAGCACCACATGCACACACTACACACACACCACACAGTCACCACACATACACACACCACACACACACAGCACCACGCACACACACACACACACCACACACTCACATACACTCACACAGCACACTCTCTGCCCTTTAACAGCATCTCCCTCCTGGGAGAACTGATGCCATGGTTACCTCCATGTGTGAATGAGCTGTCACACTGATTGAACATGGTGACACCCTTCCCTTATTGTTCATTCAGACAGTGTTTATGATCCCCAGGCCAGGCAGGGCACTAGACAGAATGGAGTTGGCAAAGATGCATACGGTAGAGTCCTGTCCGCCAGGAGTGACAACTGAGCAACAGGATTTGAAAAATCATTCATACCACAACCTGCAAGTGTAGAGAAAATTTAGCTTCTTTGATTGTGTCTATAAGAAATCTGATGCCCTCCTGTGAGTGAGCAGGAGAGCCAATCAGTCAAGGGCCCAATCTGGTTCCAATATAAGCCTATGCACTAGCACCTTGTCCTGCCATCCTCCCTAAGATGGGGCGGCAGCCAGGGTCCCAGAAGGAGGACACTATCCAGACAGGATTTTTTAAGAGTGAAAGGAGGAAGATGAGACCATTACACTAGGACAACTGGAATCCACTGGGACTGTCTGGGGCAAACCAGGACAAAAAGTCATTCCACCCAGCCACAAACCACATGCAAAGGTGGTTCATTCAATTATGAGACTGTTGTCAAAGGTGTTGATTGGTTAAGAAGCCAAGGAAGGACAAGGAAGCACACAAGGTTCATGACAGGAGAGGGTGCTGCCACCTCTAAGTCTAAAAGGGTAAAAAGAGGGACAGGTGGAGAGTCAGATGAGACTTCTAGACATGGGAGAGGGCTGCCCACCAGCCCTTGAGCAGGGGAATTGCAGTCACTTCTAAGCCACTGCCAGAGAGGGAGGGGGCCGGATGGAAATAACCCCACTCTTTCTTTCCACCCATGCTCTGGCTTCCAGATGGTGTCTTCCATGGGTGACAGGTGCCCAGGAGCCAGAGGGCAAAGGATCCCAGTTGACGCAGCCTATGAAAGTCAGCCTCCTGACGTGCAGAGCAAGATGGGCAAGGGCAGAAATGGATCTTGTGTTGGGAGGTGAAGGGAGAATAAATAATCACATCATGGAGTTCCCATCATGGCTCAGCGTCATGGAACCCAATTAGCATCCATGAGGACGTGGGTTCCATCTCTGGTCTCGCTCAGTGGGTTAAGGATCCTGCGTTGCTGTGAGCTGTGGTGTAGGTCACAGACGCAGCTTGGATCCCATGCTGCTGTGGCTGTGGTGTAGGCCGGTGGCTACAGCTCCAATTGGACCTCTAGCCTGGGAACCTCCATATGCTGCGGGTATGGCCCTAAAAAGACAAGAAAAAAGACCAAAAATAATAATAATCGCATCATGGTTCAGTGGGGGAAAGGAACTTATACATCCTCAGGATGACGGGAAAGAAGTGAGGTCCTCACACAAGGTGATCTCCGCCTCCAAGGTCACAAGAGGAGCTCCTCAGTTCCCCTTTTGAATGTCCTGCCTGCCCCGCCTGCACCATCCACTGAGGGCTGCGGGCGGTAGGACCCCAGGCCACTAATCCTCTCAGCTTGTTTAAGGCTCAGTGGCGATTTGGCCTCACCTCAGCCCTCACTGGTTACTGACTATCCCCTGGGTAGCCAAGTGCTCCATCCTGCCCACTGGCCCAGTTGTCCACCCTAAGACTCGGCTGGAAGGGTCAGTCCATCATCTGGCCACAGAGAGCCCTTATTAAAAGTCGATAGGTACTCAGTTCTGAGTCAGGGCACACAGGAATCGAGAGCTGGCAGTGCCACAAAGTTCAGCCCAGGGTCTTCCTCTGTCCGGCCATGCCGTGCCTGATTCATCCTTGGTGTTACCCTAATTTCTATCTAAATCTCCCACCCCCATCTCCTCTTTGAAGCCTAGGAGATAAGAATCAGGAACCCACAACAACTTGGTTTGGCCTGCCTTTTCTGTATTTTTGTCATTTTTTAAAGTTCTATCAAAGTATAGTTGATTTACAATGTTGAGATCATTTCTGCTATACAACAAAGTGACTCAGTCATATATGTACACATATTCATTCTCTTTCAGATTCTTTCCCCACATAGATGATCAGAGAATATTGGGTAGCATTCTCTGTGCTATATGGTAGATCCACATTGGCCAATCATTCCATACACCTCAGTGTGCATGTGACAATCCCAATCCCTGTCCATCCCTCCTACCTATCCCCTTTGGTAACCGTAAGTTTGTTTTCAAAGCCCGTGCATCAAGCCTTTTCTTTCTCTCTCTTTCTCCTTCCCACTTTCCCCTAGGAGGGAAAGAGGCTCAGCTGTCTCTTACTTACACTGGGTCATATTCTTCTTGCTCTGAAGCAACAAGATTCCTGGCTTTGCTGTATAGACACAGCATACGTCTCTGTGCTACTCTGGATCCTTGAGGCTGCATGTGCTGAGGTGCAAGAGGGGAATGAAAGAGGGCCCCGCTTTCAAAAATTGAGCAAATCCTTTCTGAAGATCATAGCTGAACTTACAAAGGTGTTGTCCTGCTGCTCGATCATATTTTGTGAACATCATCATGCATTTCTGTATTCCTTCTTTAATGCTCATCACTAGGGTGTGCGAACACACACACACACACACACACACATACACACACGCACACACACGTCAAAACCGTTCTAGGCAGTTGAGTATCCGGGGCAACTAGGGTGAGATCACATGATCAGGAAGGCAGAATAGAAAATTCCATCAATATTTTTAAAATATTAATCCCTCTTAAAATTTTAATTGCCTTTTCCCAGCCACATTCTGGAAGCCTGAGCTCTCAAGCGAAGGGCACTCCTACTTGGGCTAGAGCAGTGGTATATGAAGTTGTGTCTGCTCCCCTTCTTAGCCACGTAACCTTGAACAAGTCACTTCCCCTCTCTGTGCTCCCCCTTCCTCCTGTGTGAAATGAGGCTGTGCAGCATGGTCCTCAGTACTGTGGTGAGGGAGAAATGAATTCACAAAGAGCCTGGCCCACTGTAGGTGACATCCATTTCCAGCCCTGAGAGCTAACCCTGAGTAAAGGCAGAAGTACAGGTCCCACTGAATCACTCTGCTGTACAGCAGAAAGTAACAACACTATAAATCAACTTATTCCAATAAAATAAAAGTTAAAAATGAACAAAACCCCCACAGGGGCTAGAATTTCCGGACCTAAGATTTTTGATCTCATAGAACAGAGACATGTGGGACAGGAACTAGAACTGATAGAGTATCTCCTAAGGGAAAGACCCAGGAGTAGAGCTCTGTTAGCCCTTATAAATGATCTCATCTCCCATGTACAGGGGGAAATGAGGCTCAGAGAGATTAAGTAATTTGCCTGAGTCATTTGCTTCTTGTTAGTAGACGTGGAAGTGCTTTTCATTAGAAATATATCATTCTTAAAACGTGTTGCCTGCACTTTAGTGGATCCTGGATGCTCAGTCCAGGTCCTCTCGTCAGGGCTCCTGCTCCCATCCCCAGCCACTGGAACAATCAGCTGCAGACACAGCTGTGACCTTTAGCTTCATGCGCCCTTGCTCCAGGAAGCAGCCTTGCCCAAGTTTACACTTCATCCAGGGAGTTTAGCCTCAGTGTCTGACTTGGTGATTCAAAGGCCTGGCCTCCTCAACCTCAATTTGAGATGACTCAGGAAGGCCTTCCCACCTCCAGCATTTTCTGCATGATCAGCTGAGGTCTCTGTAGAAACCTCTGTCCAATCCTACACCCCTCAAGTCCTTATGGGTATATCTCCCTAGAGCACCCCCCAGTAAACCTCCACACACAATGCTGTCTCAGTCAGTTTCCAGGCAACCAATCTAAAGTGTAGACTTAAACCTGAATCTTAGGGAAAACAAATAAACAAGCACCCACTAGGCCTCAAAACCCAACTCTTATCTCAACTACGTTGATCAAATATAAGATCCTTTGACTCTTAAAGCCTCTTAACATAATCATGTTTATCTATGTACAAAGCATACATACATTTCACTGAATTTAAATCATAGGAAAGAGGGAATTTCAAATCAAACTAAACATAATTTAGAACTTGCTTTTTTAAAAATCTAGAGTATACATTCAAGGAAAGACTAAACCTCTGACACTAACTATATGAATGACATAATTAAAAACTTATAACCATCAGTTTCCTAAATGCGCTATATTTTATACCCATATGAGGAAACTCATTCTAGTGCTTTGCTACCGTCCAAATATCTATACATTCCTTTATTCACTATTATACTAATGATGGTGTGAGAAGTGGTTGGTGGAAGTGGAATGGGAGTGGGCACTTCCTGAGACGAGGAAAAGGGAGGCTCAAAAGTGACCCCTAGGCTAGAGAGAGGCTCGGGACTTTGAAAAATGAATAAATGACCTCCTGGATATGGTAGGCTCTGTCTGGTGTTCACACATAAAGGATTTAATTCTAGGCAGGAGTCTCTGCTACCCAGTAAGAAAGAAATAAAAATAATTCTGACAATTGCAATATTAACAGAAATATGAATAGTTAACCCTTATATAGTGCTTTCTATGTTACACATGTTTTTTAAGTCCTTTACACATATTAACGCATTTCACCTTAAAAACAACATCATGAGACAGTCACCACTATTATCACCATGATGAAGAAGATGAGGCATGGAAAGGCCTTGTCATTTGTCTAATGCCATGCTGCTAATAAATTGATTTTTTACCCAGATCACTTGGCTCCATGGTTGTTGCTCATAACCAGTACCAGTATGCCCTAAAGGGGAAAGGCCACTGCCCTCATATAGATGGGGGATTCCCAGAAGTTCAGTCCTGGTACCTTGCCTAGAAGCCGCCAGTCACAGAAACTACAGTGGCAGCACAAAGACATCACCACCAACCCTCATTTCCCAAGCCCATTAACGATTAACTGCTTGGCTACCGAGGGTATTCATGATACACCCTGGACTATTTTAACTAAAGATTTATATGGGGTATAAAAAACCTTATTTTATATACAGCATAGTTCCATTTTTAAAAAATGGTCTGGGAGTTTCCACTGTGGCACAACTAGATTGGCAGTGTCTCTGAACGGCTGGGACCTAGATTTGATCCCTGCCCGGCACAGTGGGTTAAGGATCCAGCATTGACACGGTTGTGGCATGGGTTGCAACTGCGGCTCAGATCTGATCCCTGGCCCAAGAACTCCATATGCTGTGAGGCAGCCAAAAAGGAAAAAAAAAAAAAGGAAGAAAGAAATGGCCTAGGTCCCCAGCCCCAAGTAACTGAGGGGACAGAGTAGTAAATGGATGCCTCAGTGCTACTGTTGAGAACATCGTTTTGACAAAATAAATAAAGGGCAAGTTTTCCCTGTGGTTTGGGGACCCACCCATAATTGGCAATCAACTCCAGAAAGTCCAGCAAAGAGTGATCATTGATCAGAGATCTTACATCCCAATGGAGAGTGGTTGGCCCATCTGTCACCTACATCAGTTAATTTGACCAGCGTTTTCTCCATTAACCTCTGATGAGAAGCCCAGGAGGAGTGCTACTCATCCAGCATTTCATCACTTAATGGCATATTCTCCTTACTGCTGTTGTTCCTATAATAATTTTGGAGTAAGCATTGATTTGTCAAAGGTCTGGAGCTAATTTCACATGTATCAGAATATTCTAGAGGATGAAATGTCTGAGACACTGTAAAGTAGTATAGTAACATAAGGTGTGTATCAGTTATCCATTGCTGTGTAACAAATCTCTCGAAAGCCTAGTGGCTTAAAACAGTTATCACTGATTTTGCTCATGAATCTTTTTTTTTTTTTAGGGCTGCAGCCGTGGCATATGGAGGTTTCCAGGCTAGGGATCGAATTGGAGCTACAGCTGCCAGCCTACACCACAGCCACAGCACCGTGGGATCCAAGCCACGTCTGCAACCTATACCACAGCTCACGGCAATGCCGGATCCCCAACCCACTGACAAGGCCAGGGATCAAACCCCACGTTCTCACGGATACAAGTTAGATTCGTTTCCACTGTGCCACAACAGGAACTTGAGAAGGGTTGAGCACCAACAGCGTCCTTCCGTTTATTTATTTATTTTTTTTTTGTCTTTTTGCTTTATCTAGGGCCGCATCTGCTGCATGTGGAGGTTCCCAGGCTAGGGGTCTAACAGGAGCTGTAGCCGCCGGCCTACACCACAACCACAGCAACGCAGGATCCAAGCCGCATCTGCCACCTACACCACAGCTCACGGCAACGCAGGATCCTTAACCCACTGAGCAAGGCCAGGGATTGAACCCACAACCTCATGGTTCCCAGTCGGATTCGTTAACTACTGAGCCATGACGGGAACTCTGCGTCTTTCTGTTTTATGCAGCATCAGCTTGGACAACTCAATTGGAGGCTGGAGGATTCACTTTCAAAATAGCTCACTCACATGGCCAGTAACTTTGCTGGCTGTCAGTTAAGAACTCAGCAGGGGCTGGGAACCAGGGAACACAGTTCTTTCCATGGTGGGCCTCTCCAAAGGATACTTGGGCTTCCTTGTGGCACGATTGCTGGATTTCGACCTTCCCAAGAAGCGGGAAGTAGAAGTTGTCAATTTCTTAGCTTGGGCCTGGAAACAGGCACAGCATCACTTCTACTATATTTTATCGAATAATCAGTTTCAGAGCCCAGATTCAGGAGTAGGGACTACAGACCCCACCACTCGATGGGAAAATAGAGAATGTTTGGGTAATATTTTAAAATCACCACCACATAGTCACAGAATGTCACACATTTAGCATCTCTATTCCATATTCCTTTTTTTTTGATATATGAGGAAAACAGTTCATAGAGATTATGTTATTCCCCAAGAACACACAACAAGATAGTGACAGGGCCAAACCTAGAACACCAGTCCTGATTCCTAGTTTTGTTCATCTCACTGAAAAACACAGTTCTCTATTCAAATTCCCCTGACAGAGTAATCCATAGAAATACTGAAGATAACTCTTTAAAAATTGCAGCTAGTTGCAAATGGCTAAATTCTTCAAAGATACACGGACATTTAGCACTATTATAGGGCATTGACATGGTAATATATTATAACAATATAATCATATAATGGCCATAAAAAGATAATGATACATTAATCAATTTTCATCAGACATTACAGTGGTGCAGAGGAGACGACAATGAGCAAAAAGCAGGCTTTGCTCTCTAGAGTTTATAGGCCAATAGGGGCTATAGACAATTAAACAGGAAAGCACAATACAGTTTGATTGTGCTGTGATGAGGGAAGTCTATATTATTTTGAAAGCATATAGAAGAAGAAAAGCTAAACCTTTGTTTGTAGAACAAGAAATTCTTCCTAAATAATGGGATGTCTAAACCAAAAGCAGAAGGATAAGTAAGGATTATTCAGGACAGAGATGAGAATATTTCAGGCAGAAGGAATAACATGTATAAAGACATTGAGAATAAGACTCTAGATTGTTTAAGAGGCTGAAGAGATTCAACTCTCACAGTGTCTAGCATAAGGAAGATTCTCAGTGAATAGCAGTTGAATTACATACAGGTGATGCCTTGAGTATCTCAAGTCACCAGCAAAGAATGAATCTGCCTTGGTTCTTTCTCATACCTGTCAGAGGAATTAGAGCTTGTTGATTAAGAAAAGAACAGGAAGACGGTTAATCCAGCCACACGGCAACCATACCACACCACATGTTATTGCCCAATGTTCATGGATCAGGGACAGCCTAAGAAAGCCTGTTTTCTTGCTTTTCCCACCAATGCTAAGGCTATTTTTTTCTGTTTGTAAATGCTTAACGCATCCTGGAAAGGGTGTGGACAAACACTCTTTGTGCAATTATGCAATCTTTGCTGTCAGAATGGAATAAATGTTTCTCCTTTCTGCAGTAATTGCTAATTATAAACTAGCTGATATAGTTCTCCAATGGCTTTAATTTTCTCTAACAGCCTGTCTTTTCTGAACCCTGCAAAAGTGATTCTCAGGAGTCTCAGCTGACATTCTAGTTTCCTCAGGGAGTTTCCCATGATTGCTACTAAGGATTTCTGGAAAACATATTTGACTTCAAGAGGAGATCCTTCCCCACTGTGTAGCACCCACTTTCTCCACACCCCCCCCCACACACTGTTCACTTCTCATCTGAGCTCATCAATTCATTTCCACAAATACGTGAATCAACTATGTACAAGACATGGAACTGGTTACTGTGATGGTCCCAAGGACGAATGAGACACAGATTGCAAACTCCTTGAAGGTAAGTACCCTTGAGGAAGAAAATATGTGTTAAATAATACATTATAACATACAGACAGAAACTCTTCTATAAATTGGCTTTGTGACCCAATAGCTTCTTTATCTTACTAATTCATCTCCTTTTCCCTCTGGTTCACCTTTTCCTCTTTTTTTATTTTGCCAAGCCTGCAGCATGCAGAAATTCCCAGGCCAGGGATCAAACCCTCTCCCACCACAGCAGGGACAACACTGGATCCTTAACCCACCAAGCCACCAGGGAACTCCTCACCTCCTCCACTTGACTCTTTTCTGCCCTGGCATGAAATACCATGGTGGTCATACCAGTGACCACCATCTGTGGCTACCTACAATTGGTGGTCACTGGTAGAGAAATCTGTATTTCTCTTTTTCAAGCATCTAGTCATGTTTGGTGTCTCTAATTGAATGTTTTCCTTTAAATTTTATATAGCCTCATTTCCTAGATATAGTTATCCCAAGCACAATGTTAGGGGCTAGAGGTTTTAGCTGATATTTGGAGGGTTTTTTTTTTTTATTTGTATACCTTAGTTAGCAGTTTTTTATGTTTCTACATGCATGTATCTGTACCACACAAAAAGCACAGAAAGACAAAAGAGCAATGGGACATAAATCAGATTCAGACCATGGAGTCTTGGGCCTGGCAGCTAGGTAGGTGATGGAGGGCCAGGAAAAAGGCAAGGGATGACTGGTGAGACAACCCATCAACCAAGCTGAGCCCTTTTATAAGGACATTAATCTCATTCATGAGCGCTCCACTCTCATGACTATAATCAAAGGTCCCACCTTCTAATAGCATTGCATTGGACCTTAGGATTTAAATATATGAATTAAGCATTCAGTCCATTGCAAAGACCTTAAGAATAATGGTGAAAAAACCCATCCAAAGTGCCTTCCTTTGAAGCATTGGCTAGTTTAGTGGATAAAAAACCACCACAATTTCTATTATGTTAAACAATCTGGAAAAGCTGCAAAGAACATTTCGCCCCATGTTAGAAGGGAGGAAAGGAGGGTGGGAGGAAAGAAGTGTTGGGAGGGAGGAAGGAAGTGTTGAGAGAGAGGGAGGGAAGGAGGGAAGAAGGAACTTAATTTGAAAATATCTACACTCTAGATATGATGTTTAGTTTTGATGAAACTGTTCTCATCAAAATTAAATGTCCCCAATATCTTACACCTCAAAGGTCAAAGCATGAGTCTCTAGCCAAGAGAAGGCAAGGATTAGCTGATTGAGAGGCTGAATGTAAATATCAGCGGACAGTGAAGAATGCCAGTATTTTTAGTAGTATTGTTACAGTTTTTGTTAGTAGTCTAGTTAGAAAATTACATATGTTTTGAGTGGTCTGCCCCAAATATATTTTTCTCATAAGCCAATTATTTCTTGTGTGTGAATTTACAGCATGAGAAGTTCTTTTAAAATGCATATTTGGTGTTATAGCAGGAACCTGTGTGTATGTGTATGTGTGTTATGAAAGTGCAACCCTATATAATAATCAATACCTGATTTAAAGTTAAATTTTCTCACCCCACTGGGGCCTCTGCAAATGATAAAACTGTGTTCTAGAAACAGTGCATTATTCTTCAACTTTGTCTCTACCTAACTCCTCCGACTCCTTCCCCACCTTCCTCACCACTTTCCTGAGTCAACAGAATCAGAGAGAAGAGGGAGTGAAAGGTGACTTCATGCTAAGAGTCTGGCAGACTCTTGAAGCCGACTTTCTCTCTTAAATTTTATATATGCTTCCCCCTGAGGCGTTTACGTGAACTTCCTATGAGCCAGGCAAAGGCTGGCCCCTTCCTCTAGCTCCTTCTTGGCCCTTGTTCTGTTTTTAAGTTTTATTGAAATATAGTTGATTTACAATATTGTGATAATTTCTGCTGTACAACAAAACGATTTAGTTAATATGAACATCCATTTATTTTCAGATTATTTCCCCATAGAGATCATCACAGAGTATCAGGTAGAATTCCCTGTGCTATATGGCAGTTCCTTGTTTTCATGGAGGGTTTTGTGGGTTTTTGTCACCCACTTCATATGGACCAGTGCTCTTTTGTCATCCCTTTGCCTCTGGTGGTGGCTATGTAAAGCTCCAGTCTGGCACTCTTTTCTGTATATGGTCCCATCTCAGCTACAGAACCACTCTCACACCTTTAACCCCAAAGGACTCCAGAAGAAGAGGCCAGTCTCAGTGCAGGAGCACCCACAACCTTGCTCCACCACCAAAGCAAGCCGCCAACTCTTTGAACATCCTCTAAACTTCTCACAGAGGTCAAACGCCAGTTCACTGTCTCCTACTAACTGTAGAAACTACATAGTAACTTCTCACAGACATCTCTCCTTGGACTTGAGGTAAAGGGGTTAGAAATGAGACAGCCAGCACCCGCCAAAGAAATATTCTTCACAAATCTTTCTCCAGGTCTCCACTGTCCTATATGAAACATCCTACCTGAAAATGAAGGGCTTAAAAGTCCCACAGGCAATTCTCATATTCTGACTTTGAAAGGTTCACATGGTAGTGTCTTTGGAGGATAGGGTTAATTGTCTTCATGCTTCAACCAAAACTTAGACAAGAAGAATCCTATTTTAAAGTAGGGCACACACTCACACACTTAAGCACACATACATAAGCACATTCAGACAGAAATATTGGAAGTTTCCTATGATAAACTGTCTACTTTCCCACCCCTGCACCAAAAGTACACTGTCTTAATTAATGTAGTACTGCAAGTACAATGTTCTTCTATGTTGCTTTTTTCCCCAAAACTGTGTTCCTAGCTTTTTACTATTTTGTTTGAATTTTAAGATTATCTTGTCAAAACACACACACACACACACACACACACACACACACAAACTGTTGGGATTTTTACTGAAATAACATCCACAAACATGTAGTGCTCTCCACTTGGTTTTCTACACTCACTTGTATATATTTTTATTAGATTTATTCATAGATAAGGGTTTGTTGCTCTTGTGAATTGCTTTCTTAAAATTACATTTTCTAATTGGTTGTTGCTGATGTATGAGAATACTGTTGATTTTTAAATTTTATTTTTATCCACTAACCTTGTTGAAATTTCCTAACAGTTCTAATAGCTTTTTGAGTCTCTTGAATTTTCTATGTAAACAAGTAGATTGTCTGAAAACAATGACAATTTAACTCCCTCCTCCTGATTCTTAAAACCTGATTCTTACACTTCTTTGTCTGTTGCATTGCTTACAACCTCCAATACTATGTTAAATCCAGTGAAAACAGACAACCTTAACTTGTTACTAAATTTTAAAGGAACACATACAATGCTATTTAGTATGATACTCGCTGTAGATTTTTAAAGTTGCATTCAGAAATTGCCTTTCTTCCAGATTACTCATGGTAAATCGCCTTCAAGATGGATAGTCAGAGGCTCTAATCGGCAGCAAAATTGCCCCTGGAGAGCTGCTCTGTGAAACAGAGGCAGTTCTGGAGGAGTGTCCTAGCAAGTCTCTGGCACCGGCTATGTGAAGTCATTCTTTAACTGTGCTTGCCTTGATCACCTACATCTGAAATGCTTTATTTATTTGCCCCATTTTTGCAGTGTTTTGGAATTTTAACTTAGTGCATTTACTTCTTTTTTCTTCTCCAAGTAGATTTTAAGATCCTTGAGGATGAAGGACTAAATAGCCCCTTTCTTTTGTTGCATATAAACTCCTTAGAATATAAACTCTACAGGGGGAGTTCCTGTGTGGCACAGCAGGTTAAGGATCCAGCACTGTCACTGCAGCGGCTTGGGTCACTGCTGTGGCCGCTACGGTGTGGGTGGAACTTCTATATTCTACGGGCGCAGCCTAAATAAATAAACTATGAGGGAAGAGACTTTGCTTGTGTTGTTGCTGCTGTTTCCAGTATCTAGTACAGTGCCAAGCACTGTAGGCACTACATATTTTTCAATGAATGAGTCAGCCTCATTCCTTCAACCCCCACAGGCTTCAGGCCATGTTTGGCAATTTGCTGTGTGCACTGAATATTAAAAAATGTTAGTGGAATGAATGAGCCTTTCCAGCCCCTAGTCTTTCATTTTGATTCCACCACTCCTTCACCTGGACATCTCTATTTCTAAACAGATTAAGTAAAGCTTGATGTTGATGTTTTTGTCAATGCCAGAAAAAAAAAATGTTTGACAAGTGTGCAGTCTAACTTCATGAATTTCAAAACAGATGACACCCATTTTGATAAATGTATATGATTCTGCAGCTGATGAAAAAGAAAAATGAAAATGGGGCCAAATTACAGTTTGGTACCCAGGACAATAATCAATCTTTCATCATGCTAATGGTCTGTCATGAGACTGAGAAACCATATGAAGATGGGAAACAGGGAAGTCCTCACACCAGCTTTCCAAGGGAATCAACATAATTTGGTTAACAAGACACACTTATCTGTGAATGAATTATAGCTAAGTGTGAACCTGGCAGTTCAATTATAAAATACGTCAAAGCTTTCCAGAAACGATTACCACCGTAACATTGAATAAGGTTACCATGGGCAGAACAGACTAATTGGTAGAGTTAGGTCTATTTATAAATGTCAAACAACATCTTGCTCCTCTTACAGGGATGCTCAATGCTCCTTAACTGGGAATACTAACTACCTACAGGTTTCTCATTCCCTCCATAGTGGTCTATCCATATTTGCTTTTTTGAATCACATAGTTGGGAGAAATACATAGAAGTCTGTTAATCAAGTCTTGGCCTTGCCTTCCAAGAAGTGGTGGTAACACAGGGTGGGAGAGGAGAGAGTTCTTGCTTCCATACCCTTATATGACACTGCCAAGTTCAAGCTCTTTTCCTGCCCTTCAAGTGTTCTTTTTTCAGTTGCACCAACTCAGTTATCTGTTCACCTGCCCCTTTACTTAAAGGCAGAAAGCCTTTTCCTTGATGCCATCACAGCCTTTGTAAACAGTTTTAGGTTCTGAATCCATAAGGTCACTCATCATCCTCCCATGGTCCCTTTACTGACTTCAGCTGTCACCCTCCCTCCCTAAACATCCTTGCATGGCCAGACTCTAGATTTCCAACTGTCTTAGTTTGAATTCCCCAAGATGCAAACTCTGAGTCAAAGAGTTGAGCGAAAGTAGTTTTTTTTTTTTTTAAGTGATCCCAGAAAACACCAGAAAGGGAATGGAAAAGTGAAACAGGAAAGAAAAGAAAGGCAATAAAAAAGGCTTTTTTTTCTTTTTTGGCTGCACTCACAGCATGTGGAAGTTCCCCAGCCAGGGACTGAACTTTTATCAGAGTAGCCACCCAAGCCACAGCAGTGACAAGGCCAGATCCTTAACCCGCTAGACCACCAGGGAACTCCTAAAAGAGGCATTATCATGAAGTTACCACTGCAGGTAATGTGAGCTCAAACCCACTGAGGACTCTAGGAAATGGTATAGAACACACATCCCAGTGTCACACCATCTAAGGGGCAAAGGGACTGAGGTATCCATTCAGTTATTCCTATAGGCCATTGACTGAAGGCTTACTCCCAGGTGGCATGAATTTCCCGGTACCTTTGGCCTATTATGGGCAAGGGCAGAGTTGACTCCAGGTGCCAGAGAAAGCCCTCAGGTGCAATTTCTGACATGTGCAGTTGGGCCGGCATGCAGTAAAATAGTTAGGCTGAAGAAAGATGGGGGAGGCCCTGACAGCATCTGCTATCTCAGCCATTCGTGGTAATTTCATGTATCTGGGTTGAAGCCCCTCCGGTGGTCTTTACAAAAGAAAAGAAACTTAGATGCAAATCTTCATGCAAAGTTCTCACTATTCCAACTACTTCTAACTAATGACCCCAGTCATTCCATGCCAAAGCACTAAACTCATCCCACTATACCGACCCCTGATCTTCACGCTAACCTCCTTTGTAGTTTGCAGTAGGGATTAAATTCAGAGTGAAAATGTTCAGCATTCAAGTATACTTCCTTCTTCAGAAAAAAAAGTCCATATAGATAATATTTTATTAGAGTTAGGAAAATAGTTTTGTGTGGGCACATGTTCTTATTTTAGGAATAGGAGAACTATAAATCCTAAGACAATTATCTTTAGGAAAGCAGCAAAGTAACAGAAGGAGTATTATCTTACCTTTAATGACTTTTTGTAATATCAAAATAAGTCATTACTGACTGAGCTGAGAGGTAATTCCAATATTATAAACAAATCAGTACAACAATTAAGTTATCAGGAATGAAATAAAACTAAACATAAAAACTTTTCTCCAATAATTCAAGATGATTTTGCCCCTTCAGTAAGACACTAATGAGTTTCAACTATCAAATTTTCAAAAGACTTTTAAACATATCCCTTGGAGTTTTGGGTGCCATTTTGCCCCAAGTGTTCATGGCCAGAGACAGGGAAATGGAACTTTCCAGCTATAAGAAACTAAAAATTGATAATGCATAGTGGATTCTAAACAATGATGAAAGAGTGGTTCAACCGGAAAGCTTCATCAAAACACTGAAAGAAATGATGCCAGAATCCCAATAGCAATATTCTATAAAGGAAAACCTTTGTTTATATTGGGTTCAGTTCTCCTTCTAAGAAGAAAAATTTCCTGTATTTGCTTTGTCCTGAATTCTTTCATTTTCATCGAAGTATAGTTAATTTATAATATGATATTAGTTTCAGGTGTGTAGCATAGTGATTCAGTATTTTTACATATTATACTCCATTGAAGCTTATTATAAGATAATGGTTATAATTCCTTGTGATATATAATATATTCATTGTGCTTATCTATTTTACACATAGTAGTTTCAGTCTTTTAATCCCATTCCCTTAATTTTCCCCCCTTCCCTCTGCCCTCTGGTAACCAATAGTTTGAGTTCTATGTCTGTGAGTCTGTTTCTGTTTTGCATATACATTTGCTAGCACTATTTTTTAGATTCCACTTTTAAGTGATATCATACAGTATTTGTCTTTATCTGACTTATTTCACTAAGCATAAGTTCTTTAAGTCCATCCACGTTGCTGCAAATGGCAGGATTTCATTCTTTTTTATAGATGAATACTACTCCATTGTGTAGATAGATAGATAGATAGATAGATAGATAGATATCATAACATCTTTATCCATTTATCCTGAATTCTTTTCAAGGTGTTTTTCCATAAAAATCCTATTGAATCTTTGAAAAGTTCTGTATGATAATAACTTGCATATTATTTCTATCTTATAGATGCAGAAACTGAGACATGGAAAGGGTCAAGAGCCTTCACTGAGATATCACTATAGCAAACAGAGGACAGAAGTCATTTCACGTAGACACTGTATGAGGCTCCTCCTGGAAAAAAAAGATGAAACTTAGCTCTGAATCTTAGGCACAGAAATCCTCTACAAATCAACAATAGGTTGGCATCCTATAAACACAAGACAGTGACTCTTCAATGACGAACGTAGCTTAAATGAGGAAAGTAGAGCATGAAACACAAAAAAACCTACCAAAATAATCTTCAGTGAATGATATATCTGAAATTGTACAAATATATTCAGGCTGTGTAATATTAGTCATTGACAACTTCCTTTAGCTTTCATGATCGGTGGAACCAAATGCATGCTCTTTCTAAAGCTCAACCCTCAAAGGAAATACCTAGTTCTGATAAACTAGTTCTGTTATGTCAGGTGCTCTCTAGAAAGTAATGACCCTCAAACTTTAAAACATTCCAAGAGCAAGTTAAGGAAATGGCAATTTATTTAATGACTTCAATAAAACATGAAGATGTCTGAAGCAAACAAGTGTAACACTGTGAGAAATTTTCACATCTATTTGCAGTTGTCATCTGATCTGCATAGAACTGACAACACCAGAATTATCACTGATTTGGTTGGGTGGGCTATTCCCCCATTTGGAGACACTGGAATGCTTATAAATCAGGTTTCTTCCCAAGTATCTACCACAGAGAATGTTTACACTGCCTCTACTTAGGGTCTATATGAAAGAATTTCAAAGCCATTATTCAATGATGCACTGTTTTATATGTGTGAGTTTATGTACAGGAATGTCTGCTTGTCTATTTGGTACATTTGCAGAATGCTTACTGTGTGCATACACTACTAGGATTTGATTTAAAATACAAGAACTATTTTAACTACTCCACTGTAAGAATGAAATAGCTTAGCACATAGAGTGTTAAAAAATATGAACTAAATATTGGGTGAAGAATTAACTGGGAGGAAAATGTGATAATCCAAGTTGGAATAGAGCAAAATCAACCATGCACCAAAAAGAATACCTTTAATTAAAAAAATAACCTCTGATTTTTTTAAATAGTTAGCACTCAAAACTTATATTTCAGCTAATAATTGCTTTTCCAATAATAAAACATTCCTTACCTAACTTATATCCCTAACTCTTTCTTTATTTACCCACCTCCTTTTTCCCCAGCACTGAATTATTCCCACAACTCAATTTTCCTCTTCTGATAAAATTAATCAAAACAAGGAAATAGGAGCTCCCATTGTGGCTCAGTGGTTAACAAACCCAACTAGTATCCATGACGATGTGGGTTCGATCCCTGGCCTCACTCAGTGGATTAGGGATCCGGTGTTGCCATGAGCTGTGGTGTAGGTCATAGACACAGCTTGGATCCAGCGTTGCTGTGGCTGTGGTGTAAGCTGGCGGCTACAGCTCCGATTCGACCCCTAGTCTGGGAACCTCCATATGCTGTGGGCATAGCCCTAAAAATACCAAAAAAACAAAAACAAAACAAAACAAAACAACAACAAAAAAAGTGGTCCTCCGTCCCAAGGTAGTTCTTCAGTGCCGGTGCACATTGCTCATACCAGCCACTTCTTAGGTGCCACTGAGAAAATTCACCAGTGTTTTCCATTACGCCATCTAAGTCACATTACTGGTAGAACACAACCTTGTCTCTTTTAGCATAGGCAAAAGTGCAAGCGTCAACTTCTCCACCCTCCAACATGAAATCCTAACAGTTCTTCTCTCCCTAGCTTCATTAGTACTAATCTCAGGGGAAGAAGTGTCCCTCCTCATGGTCAAGGCTTATCTTGCCTGCTGGGTTTCAGCCCCCCTTCCACTCTGCCAAGCCCATTTATTCCTTAAACCACTATTTTCTATCTCCACTGTCAATTTGCCACAGAAACAACTCTGGATCCTCTTTGGTAGAGTCTTAGTTATCCAAAATATGGGATTTAAAACTCTTGAGCCTTCCTTACTTGTGATTTCTTTTTTTGGTTTCCGTAAGACACTACCTCCTGACCTACCACTCTGTCATTCACCATCAGTTGCTGTCACTAAGTTTTCCTCAGGGTTTTTCTGCTCAGAAAAGTAACATGTGTACATTGCAGAACATTTTGAAAATATATTCAAAACGAGTAAAATAAAATTTTCTAAATATAAATAATCTGAGCATAGTACAGTAGTTCTTTCTAGGCCATATGTTTTCAGAATCAAATTCTAATCGGGCCATGTTCATTATCTTGATTGTGGTGATGGTTTTACAGGCATAACATATGTCAAAATATCAAATTGCACACTTTAATGCATACAGTTTATTGTATGTCAATCGTAGCCCAACTATGCTGTTTTTAAAATGTAAACAATACAAGAAGAAACATGTATTTAGAAATATAATTTAAAATAGAAATTGAATATTCAAATCTACTATAATTTAAAACAAAAAAGACATTGGCAAAGGAGAGTGAAGAGGATAGAAATGACTGCTGTAACCGGAGTGTAAGGTTGAATTCCCAGTTTCCGTTTTGAGCTGAAACTCTCATACTTTGGAAAGGTTGCTTCATTCTGTCTGTATGGAAAAGCACAATCTAGCAGGCATGAGAACTAAAGTGATCAGAGGCGCGTTTGTAAGATTTTTAAAAGTTCAATCATGCTATAAATAGTTTGGAATTTATTTTTTTCACACAAGCACTTTGCCATGTCAACTAAAATTCTCCAATATGTGGAATACTTAGGCTATCTCAAAGCTACTAAAACCATCCATTGGAGAAACTGTGATTTATTTACTTGAATACACAATAGGATAATGGTGTATTTCTAACTTTTGATGATTTTAAAAATATATGATTAATTTCCCATTACAGATTATTATAAGATATTGACTATAGTTTCCTTGTGCAATAAAAAATGATTAATATTCTTGCTCATAAATTGTTTTGTGCATCCAGATGGTTCCTTGGGATAAATTCCATGGAGTGGAATAGCTGAGTGGAAGAAAACCAGCAGTCTTAAGTATTTGCTACTAATAGCAAATACTATGTTCAATTGTTTTCCTGAAAGCTTAGGCCAATTCATTCTTTCATAGGCTATGGATAAAAAATGATCATTTCACTGTACTGTCAACATCTTTGTACATTTTTAAAAACCTCTATTTTATGGGCGAAAAGATAGCTTGTTTGTGTTTGAATTTTTTATTATTGGGGAAGTCAGACATGTTTCTGATATAATTTGGAAGCTCAAGGGCATCTTTTTTTCCCGTTTATGTGTTGGTCCAGTTTTCTATGGAGACATTAGCTCTCTGGTTGCTGATTGGCAGCATATTTATGTATTGAATATATTAACCTTTTGCCTGTCCTGTTACACCAGAATTTATTCAACATATCTCGCTTATCTCTATTCTTACGGAGTTTTTGATATACCTATAAAATATTTGCATGTTTGTTTCTTTAACCCAAAGCTTATTTTAACTTCTAGGGTTTTTGTGGTTATAGTTTTAACTCTCAATGCATCTAAAATGTACTTTGGTGTATAAGATGAGAATGTATCATGATATTTTTCCCAAATAATTTCCTTAGCACTTCTGTTGAATATGTCATTCCTTCTCTTCTGTCTGTGATACTTCCTTTAGCAAATACTAAGTTCTCTCACATGCTGGAATCTGTTTGAGGGCTGTCTGTTCTTTTATATTGATCATTCAATACTTCTGGTCATAATGATGCTATAGTTTTAGCAAGTCATTGCAACTGTCCACATTTTTGCATTTCATAACATTATTCATCAGTGCCTTCTTCACAAAGAACTTCCTATGGTAGTTCCAGAAAAAACTTCACTGGGATTTTTAAAATTACATTATCTTCAATTTATAAGAGGAGAGGAGAAAGGAAGCCATTGCTAGAGTCCTGAGCATTGGGAGAAGTGAGGAGAGCCACAGAGTTCCCTTTCCTTCACTCCCCACCCCCAAAAATGGTACAGAATCTTCCTTCGCCAAAGTTTACAAAATACAACGGAAGTCAAGCCAGCGGAGACACTCCAAGGGAATCACTGGTAGAGACACTAGGGGTCCCTGCAAGAGGTGGAGACTGGCAACAAATCCTGTCTTGAAATCTAATTAGGGAGAGGACTTGCTAACCTTCCCCAGGGACCTTCTGAGCAGGGGAAAAGAGCCTGGAAGAGACAGCAGGGCTTGCCCTGGAGCACTTTCCACGCCCCTTGGTCCATTGAGCATTAATGCCTGAGTTTCACTTAGGTGAAGTGAATGGCTTCTAAGGGAGCCAAACTTGAGCCAATTTACATGTACCTCTCACCCCAATCTGGCAGTGTTGGCTGTGGGAGCCTGGAGGTTAGCAAGGTTGGAGAGGAGGTGGGGCTTGAAGATAACAAAGAGTCACATGGTAAACGTTTCACTGGCCATTGTGGGAGCCAGTGTTTAGACCTGTCACCCAGAGGGCTTTCGGCACCTGTCAGAGAAGCAGCAATGACCAGGAGTAGATTGCCAGGGAACCCAGTAGTCATTTGCTCCCTTCCCTAAACCCTCCTACTTTCCCCTGCAGGACAACAGAGGAGTGGCAGAAAAAGGCATTGGCCAGGAGCCCGCCACATATCACAGTTTACTCCAGGCTCATTAAGCCACAAACCTGGCAGACTGGGGAAACAGAAAAGTTCTGAAGAATAAATGAAATTGACTGATTTTTTAATACCCTAGAATGAAGTCAAGGAATCATCCCCAAATGTCCTTAAGGGGTCTGTGACCCAGCAGAGTAGGACTTTTCATATAGCACAGTTGTGGGAATGAAGGCTGAGAATGGGGAAAAATAAAACCATTTCCTCTTTGTACCCCACAGAGATGAGGCAGTTCAATAAAGCACTTAACATATGAATAAGCAAAGAGGAGAAAATAAAAATCATCTGTTATCCCATAAGGCAGCTATAATTAATATTAACTGATGTTTGCCAGGGATTTTTATGTGAGTTTCTTTTCACAAATGCAATTACAATGTATTTGCTGTTTTTTAACCTATCTTTTATTCTCAGGAATATATTCTGAACATTTGTGCTTTAAAAAAAGTACAAATACAATATAATTTTAATAGCTTAGAATATTTTATCCTATGAGGTGATGATAATTTACTCAAGCAATGCCATATCTTTTCATATTTAAAATTGCTTCCAATGTTTTACCATTATATGTAATCCTGCAATGATCATCCTTAAAGCTAATTTTTGTACCTCCCTTAATTATTTTCTTAGGATAAATCCTAGTAGCAGAGTTGCTTTATCAAAGGGTATATACATTTTTAGAGCTTTTATTTTATTTTGGCTTCGCCCACAGCATGCAGAAGTTCTGGGGCCAGGGATCGAACCTATCCCAGAGCAGTTACCCAAGCCACAGAAGTGACAACCCCAGATCCTTAATCCACTGAGCCACCAAGGAACTCATAGAGCTTTGCCTATATGCTGTCAATTCCCATTCAGTCCACACACCCACCACTGGTCTATAAGAGTATGGTTTTCTCCATTTTGGCCCATGCTGAGTATATTCTTTCTTCTGAGTTGCCTAATATCTATTTGTGGTATTTTTTTAATGTACTTTTTGAATACTAGTGGGAACTGATTCTTTTTTTCATTGGCTTATTGGCTATTTGTAATATCTGTACTGTGCCCTGCCTGTTTCTGTCTTTTGCCCACTTTTCTACTAGTGGGCAACTTTTCTTACTGTTTTGAAAAAGGCAGTTATAGCCATATATCTACCATATATATTGCAATAGTCTTTTCAGGTCCTTATTATTTATGATGTTATTTTCCATGGCAAAGTTTAAACTTTTTAGATTTGACCATGTAAAATTGCTTTATGATTGATGCCAAGGGTCAACAAACTTTTCTGTAAAGGGCCAGATAATAAATATTTCAGGCTTTGCCAGCCAAATGGTCTCTATCACAACTCTGTCTTTGGAGAGCACAAGCAGCCCTAGAGGACAGTCAATGAATGGGCAGGTCTTCAATTCTAAATTTGACCATGGGTGGGCAATAGTTTTGTCCACCTTTGGTTTAAGCTATCAGTGTCATGTTTTGGAAGTGGTTCTCCACCACAAGGATATATTATTTTCTATATTCTATTCTTACTTCATGGCTTCGCTTTTAAATTTGTATCTTTAATATATTTATGATTAACTTTGTTGATTTAATATTTCTCAAATGGGTTAGCCCTCTAGTCTAAAATCATTTGTTAAATAATCCATACTTGCCCAACTGAGATGATTTGCAAACTCTTCTAAATTAAAAAATATTGACAACTGTACACATACTTGGATTTTTTATATGCCATTACCCTTCTGGGCTAGTATCATGCCTTTAATTATTAGAGTTTTTCAGTACATTTTAATGTCTTGTACAGAAACTCCACACTCACCCCTCATACTCTTCTTTTTGTTTTGTTGTTGATTTCACATTTTTTTCCCAAATGCTCTTTAGAATCATTTAATCAAGTTCTAATAAAAAACTGTATTGTATTATGATTGGAAGTGCATTACTCTATGGATTAATTTCCAGATAAACTGACAGTCCAAGACATTGGTATGCACACAGCAGAGGTTACTTTCTCATTATCACTGGTCCCATTAATTGACTTTATAATCAACAAATGCAACTAAAAATGCATAGTTCTGTAATTTGGGTTTAAATGTAGTATTTTATTTGAAAATAAGATTCAAGTGCTTGAAATTTTGAAAACCACTGTTTAAACTTACTGACATTTATCATTATTACTCATTTGACTTTGGTCATCTTATTTTAAATTTTCATATCTTTAACTCTTCTTTCTGGATTCCTTTGTTTTCTGTTTTTTTATGATAACTGACAATTCTTCTAGTGATTATTTTACAGTTATCTTTACAAACAATTTATACTCTATATGAGTAAGTAATGAAATTATATCATTTGAGTTTCTTCTGTTTGAGACAAAGGATATAATACAATCTTACTTTCCTTTCCCGACCCTCACTACATGGCCCCACAACCTTTTCAGTTTTATTAATAACATAAGAATTTTTGATTCCCCACCTTTTTTAATAATCACAAGTCTCATTTTGGAATAATTTTTGACATTCTATTTGATTTTATAATAATATTTTTTCTTACTAATGTTACTAATGTTACTATTCTTCTATCCCTCAGCTACTTCATAAAAACTATGTCTTCTTGTGCTCTGTTTAAATGTTAAATTGTTTCTTGACGTTTTCCTCTGGATTCACTGGTAGATAATTATCAGAAGTTTGTTATTCTTCTGGGTCTTCTAGACATATTTTCCCTCCTTGTTTTGTGGTATTTTTCACAGATGTTACCTTTATTCTTTCTTTCTTTTCTTTTTTTTTATTTTTTTGCTTTTTAGGGCTGCACTTGCGACATGTGGAAGTTCCCAGGCTAGGGGTCGAATCAGAGTTGTAGCTGTGGGCCTATGCCACAGAAACAGCAAAACAGGATCCAAGCTGTGTCTGCAACCTATATCACAGCTTACAGCAATGCTGGATCCTTAACCCACTGAGTGAGGACAGGGATCGAACCTGCATCCTCATGGATACTAGTTAGATTTGTTTCTGCTATGCCACAATAGGAACTCCATTACCTTTATTCTTTATTCATCTTAGTCTGGTCCTGCATGCACCACGTTCACTGCGATAGAATACCCTTCTCCTACTTACAACAAGATGCCAGGTTGATGTGCAAGTTTAAACAAAATTTAACTCTGAAATTTTGTATCATGTTAGAGGGTGTCTTCTTCCTACCTCATCATCTGGTCCTCTGGTTCTTTGAGCTGCTGTATTAGGTGAAAAAAATTCAATTCCCAGCATGCACCACAACCTGGCTTCTTTCTACAATGGCCTCATGTAAATAATGCCCTATAAACCTATTACCTGTGTATGTATTATCTCTTCCCACAGCGAGAAGAAAAGAGAGAAAGATGCTCAAATTTCTGGCTGGTTCAAATCCTGACTCTCCGGGTGAATCTCTAGTGAGTGAAGCACAAAGTATTTTTCTACTTTTATGATGCATTTTGTATCCAAACCCAGCTCCTGTTGTCCTGAAATTAGTTCCAATTTCTTAAGGTTCTGGTATTATATTACCAGTTTTGTTTTCCACATTGGGAGCTTAATTTTTCCCCATAGGCCTTCATTAGTGTTTTTTGTTAGATGTTGAGGGAGGCTTCCCTTGGGACTGTTAGCCAGATGCCACTTTGAATAACAATGACAGCCACAGCTAACATTTACTGAGCACTTACCATGTACCATCCATCCATTTTCTCATTTAATCACCACAACAACCCTCATTTAACCTAAGACTAATTTGCCCAAGGACACTCTCTGCTAAGGGCACACGCTGCCATGCACTTATATTTAAAATCATTTGCAAACTCCCAGGCTGTCTGGAATTCAAACAAACATAATATACCGTTTTTTCACGCTTTCCTAAATGTCTTAATCTGACTCCGATTCAACCATTCAAATGCCAGCACTTCCTTATTCCCTTGCATGTTGATAGGATACATAACCTCATTAGCTAACTGATTAATCTCCCATTTGATCTACATCTCATGTTAGCCCTAATAAATGGGCGTTTAGTAATGAAAATCAAAAAAAAATTTTAATTTTAATTGGAGAAAGTATATGTTCCAGTTATTTGAGTGAATGTTTTCCTTTTCCTTGTCATTTTTTAAACTTTATGGAAGAAGATTCTTTTGTAAACAATGCATGGGTCTTATACCCCTGCAGAGAGATACATGACATAAAATGTTAACAATTGCTGAGAAGTACTTTACGCAAGCAGCAGATTCACTAATAGATAGTCACAGGAATGCTCAGAAGGCAAAACACTTATATAAAATTTGTTACAAATGGGATTTTCTGGAAAGCAGACTGAGATGGAGTTTAACATGCACAATTTTTTTTTTCAGGGTGTAATTTTGGGATCAGTACCTGTGGAAAGAAGGAAAAGGCAGCAGGATTGAATAGAGGGAGAAGTTGGGTTGTGATGTAAGATGAACAATAGCCTCAGCTAACCTTCTCAAGGAGGTCAGAGCCTTCAAAGTTCTCCCACACTGAGTCAAGATAGTCAGTCAGATTGTTATAATGCCTTCTCAATCCGCAGTTAGAAATGGGCCATCTGGGAAAGAAAGGGAGTGGCCTTGGTGAAGCTGCTCTTTCCAGTCTGAGGCAATCTCTGAAGGCGCACTGACACTGAAGGGTGACTGCTGGCAGAAACTCATCTTTCACTGAAGGGGGATCTAGGTAGAGGAGCATCATAGGATTGGCTGCAATGATCCTCCCTGCAAAGCCAGTCATTTCAAGAGATGACCAAACTGCTTCAGTATGTTTCCAATTTACTTTAAAGATTCCTGTGATTTTTTAGTACTTTTAAAGTCCTAATAAAATGAAGGTGCTAAATGAATCACTACTTTCGATGGAAAAGTAGCTAGTAATCACTAAATACTGGAACGTTTGGGAAAGAGTCTCTGGCTCAGGTCTTTAACATCCAAAATTTCATATCACCAGCCCAAAGTGCTTCGAGTTTACAGATGAGAAAAAGGAGACAGAAAACTTACCCACAGCTGGTCAGTTGTACACTTAGAACTACATCATCATGAAACTCTTGATCCACTATGACGGTTCATCCTGACAAAGTAGTTGTGATGTCAGACACATCTCACTCTTGGTTTTCGGAGTGTTTTGGCAAATGATGGCAGAGCCATGGCCAGGGAGCCTGGGCCAGAGCAGATGGTCTGGATGATGCCCAGCACTATCCCAGGAGAGAACAAAGGGCTGCCGAGCTGTCCCTGGACAAGTGTATTAGGCACAGCTTTCTTGGAAACCTCCAATGAAAGAGGATCTATTAAATGTGTCCCTTCCCAAAGATCGTCAATGATCCCAGCAGGTTGATGGGTTTTGCATGCCTTGAAGGAACTTCAGTGACAGAACCCATCAATCAACTAATAAATTCTGAGAGCATGTACCACATGCTTAGGCATCAGAGGAGACAGAAAGAGATGGAAGAACAGCATGTTATAGTCAAAAAAGCACTGGCTTCCCACTTCACTTGGAATAAAACCTAAACTCTTTGTCATGGCTTATAATTCTTACACTTAGTCTCCCCCTATTTCTCAGATTTCCCCCCACCTTGTCCACATCACTCTAGCCACACTGTTCTCCCCCCCCCCCACTAATTATTCCATTTGCCTGGAATAATTTTCCCCAAATCTCCGTGTAATTGGCTTATTCTCTTTCACCAGATTTCAGCTCAAATTTTTCTGTTTCAGAGAGGTTTTCTCTGATTCCCATAGCTAAAGTTGTCCTCTATTTAGCACTGCTTTACCTTCCTCATGGCACTTTCCACTGTCTGAAGTTATCTTCTTTGCTCATTTACTTGTTCATCATCTGTCTCCCCCAAATATGTAAGCTACATGGAAATCAAGACCTTCTTTATCCCCAGGTCTTAGAACAGTGCCTGACACATAATAGAGACTCAAATATTTATTGAATGAATAAAGAAAGCAGGAGATTTAGGTTCCATTTCTACTTCTATAAGGTGCATGAGATTAGGAAGATCATTTAACTACTTTGAATGGAAGCTCATTCATCTGGGACAAGAGTTGGCTCACAGGCCAAATATAGCGGATCACCTCATTTTGTAAAGAAAGCTCTATTGGAACACAGAAACAGAAATGCTCATTTTTTAATGTATTGTCTTCAAGCTGTTTTAATACTATAAGGGCAGAGTTGAGAAGTTGAAACAGACATCATATGGCTCAAAACACAAAACATACATCTGACTCTTTAAGGAAAAAGTTTGCAGACCTTTGGTGATCGTAACATCTGTAGCATTTTTGTAAGGGACAAATGAGAAGATGAATGTGAAAGATCTTTATGAAGTGAAAAATGCTACTTGTGTCAGGGTTTAAATATATTAGCTAGGAAGATGATTGTCATGCAGCCAAGGCAAACAATCGGTCCATGATTGTGTCAAATAAAGGCATCTACTTAATACGATTCAGACTATTTCAAGAGGACTTCAGAAAAGTATGAAATCATCCTTCCGGGCATAGGCCAGCCAGCCCTACTTGACTATGAGTCCAGGCTTGGGGTAACAACAATCTCACTAAAGTGGAGGTGGAGAGGAGACAGAAACACTTTATCAAATTTCCACTCTACTACTCATCAGCTGTGTGCTTTTAGAACCTCCTCACCAGCTCTACCTGTCAGGCTCCTGAGCTGTAAAATAAGGATAGTAAAAGTACCTATTCCATAGGATTGTTGCAAAGATCAAATGCATGGAAAGAAACAGCAACCAGCTCATTGTTAACATCAACGTTATCATTATCGTCATCTTCATTGTCACCATCTAGCTAGCTCTCCCATATTCTGAACTAACTCTGTGGTTAAGGAAACACGTTTGTATACCTGTCCCTTTATATACTGGAGAGGTTTGCATAGGATGCCAGGGGTCTCATTTTTCTCCCTTTTATCCTTTCTTCATCGGCTCTCTCCAGGCTGCACCATTCACTTTGCAGATGAACTTTGAACCCTGGTTTTATCCTGGCCTCTCCTCTTCCTTACTCCCTACATGGAACAGATTTCCAGTTCTGCCTCCTGAAAACGATATGCGGTATAAGGGCCCTGGGCTCTATCTTTATGGCCCAGTCCCTATTTCACAGGCTCACCAGCTCCCACCTCAGTTCCTATCACAGCCTTCCAGATGGGTACCTGACTCCAGGGAACTCCAGCTTCAGCCTACCCTCCACACAGCATCAATATTATTCTCTAGAATAAAATCATATCTTTACTTTAAAAGTTCTGGCATTCCCCATTGTCTGCTGTTGCATTAGGCCCTTCTAAACCCTCCACCTGCCTACCTGTCGAATCTCATCTTCTTCCATCTCTTTCTTGCAGTCTCCCCAAGTGTGTGTTTCAATCATATGCACCTATTTGCTGCTTCCCTAGCCAACCTATAGACCCGAGAGTAAGAAAAAAATGCTTGTTTTAGTAAAACCACTGAGATTTGGGAGGGGGGCTTTATAAAAAGCAGCATTATCTCATCAGGAATATAACTAATACGTGACAGAAATTGTAATTGAATAATCATGTACTGAGATAAAACATTTTTAGCATCAATATAACCTCTGATATAACATCTATGATCTAATTTCTCTCCAAAATAAAGTCATGGATTTAAAAATTCACAAATAAATATATATGTGGAGAAGGAAATCATATATATTGTTTTTGGGAAACATTTGCTAAATGTGTATCTTATATACCCACAACTTAATCTCCATTAGCAGGGGCGACTTTCTTTTTTAAAATACCATAGTAAAGTTTTAAAGGACAAAAATTATGACTGAAGAAAAATCAAAGAGGCAGAAAAATGCAGAGGAAATGGCACTCAATAAAAAGCCCAGGAAGTAACACAAAAATGGGGACAGGAGTTCCTGTCGTGGTGCTGCAGAAACGAATCCGACTAGGAACCATGAGGTTGCGGGTTTGATCCCTGACCTCACTCAGTGGGCTAAGGATCCAGCATTGCAATGAGCTGTAGTGTAGGTCACAGACGTGGCTCAGATCTGGCATTGCTGTGGTTGTGGTGTAGGCCAGCAGCTGTAGCTCAGATTGGACCCCTAGCCTGGGAACCTCCATATGCCACTGGTGTGGCCCTAAAAAGCAAAAAAAAAAAAAAAAAGGGGACAATTTAGGTTGATTGAAAGATGTGAAGTAGAGAAAAGGAAGCTCAGCAAGACAGATAACCACATGGGTCTATGAATAAGAGGTCCCCAAAAGGGCAGGAAGAGTAAAAAGAGTGCAAGGCTGAGCAGTGCCCTGGAAGTGGATCTGAGCCAGATAAGTCACCTAAGAGAGGCTAGCACTGTGGTTGGATAAGAAGGTCCAGGTCATGGGAGAACAGGGCACCCAAGTAGAGCTAGTCATTGAATTAATTCTCTTGGGCATTTATCTGTGAGCCTTAATGGATGCTTGAAGATCATTTTGCCTACATTAGCTACTAAGGAGACTTGACCCTCAGTGAGAGGCGCTGTCAGGTACATTAATTGCCCTGCTAATGGCCTAACCTCTTTGATAATGTCACATATATAGTTCTTTTGCCTGATTGGCTTTGAAGTGCCTCTGTCCCCACAATAATTGCATATTGTTTCTGTTACCTTGTTGCTGGGAAGGAAGGAAGAAAGGGAGAGAAGTGGGGGGAAGAAGGAGACAAGAGGTTCAAAGAACAAACTATAATTCACTCTTGGTAACTACTAGAGCCCGGGTACCAGTGCTGGTATTCTGGGAGTTACCGGCAAAGTAAAGACGTCCTGTTTAGTTCCTGGGGCCGTAACTGAATTACCTTGATCTTTGATCTGAATGAGGGGACTTGAAAAGATCCAGGACTTGGAGTCCATATTCAATTTGTAGCAAAGACCCCTTGGATCCTTGCTGGAAAAAACAGGGAGAGCAGGATTAAACTCACCAGTTATAATCAGTCATCAAAGGGAAAATATTGTTTCATCCAGCCTTTCTACGTAATTAACATGACTTCATCTAAGAGCCCATTGTGTAAAATGGGTACTACCATGGAGAACTCGTCTAAGCTCTAGGTGCTTCATTTCAACATGAACTCTGATTCCTATTACACTGCTGGTGGGAATGCAAATTGGTGCAACCACTGTGGAAAACAGTATGGAGATTCCTCAGAAAACTCAAAATAGAATTACCATTTGATCCAGCAATCCCACTCCTGGGCATCTATCCAGCAGAAACCATGACTCGAAAAGACACATGTACGCCAGTGTTCATTGCAGCACTCTATGCAATAGCCAGGTCATGGAAACAACCTAAATGCCCATCGACAGAGGAGTGGATAGGGAAGATATGGTACATACACACAATGGAATATTACTCAGCCATTAAAAGGAACGAAATAACAACATTTATAGCAACACGGATGGACCTAGAAATTATCATGCGAAGTGAAACTAGTCAGACAATTAGACAGCAACACCCAATGCTACCACTTACATGTGGAAACTAAAAAGACACAACGAACTTCTTTGCAGAACAGACAATGACTCACAGACTTTGGAAAACCTTAGTTTTTCAAATAAAACAATCTGGGAGGTGGGGGGATGCACTGTGGGTTTGGAACACAAAATCTATCAAATCTATCAAATTGACTTATGATTTTTCTACACCTATAATTGAAATACAATTCATTAAGGTATAAAAAAAATAGAAGAAAAAAAAGCAAATACAGTATCATTTGTTATTTGGATATTTTAAAACTTTCCATCCTGGAAATTTCTTCTTCTAAGAGTAATAAGACACCAATGTCTGCTGAAAATATCTAACTTTGGTGAATGCCAAGTTTTCACGGGCCGTAAACTGCTAGATCCTTGGGGACAGATTTGCATATCTGGTTTAAAAAGCACTTTGTTTCCCAAACATGTACTAAACAAACAAACAAATATCGCTCCCACATCAACAGGTGGGTGACTTTGGAAATAGGCACCATCTTAGTCTAGCACATATACGTTCAATTGCTATGGAATAAGCTATAATCTACAGTGGCCCATTTCATAAAACTAACTCATTATTATTTGTTCCAGAAAAAAATTTTTATGGTATAAATATAGCAATTAAGGACTTTCAATGAAAAAAAAACACCTAACATTCCAACAATTCTAACACAATAGAATAAGTAGTTAAAATAAAATTGGGAAGCAAATGAATTGGTTTTTTTCTACAGGCTTTAGTTCCCCATGTTTAAAATTAAAAATGGACCGGAAATTTCTAAGTTTCTTCCTGGTGGTAAATGACAAAGATCTCCAAGTCTGTGTGTGAACATAGATTAAGGGTAAGCCCTCCTACCAAAAGGCAGGGCTCTTCTGAATCTGACATCCCACCCTTATCTCACTCCATTTTTGCCTTAACTCACACAATTCACCAGGAACCCTTCCACTGTACCAGGACCAACCTTCTCAACCTTTTTCTGGACCTCAGCCAGGTTACTCCCTCATTTTGTCCATCACCCCTAGATTATCCAAATCCCATTTTTTTCTTCAAGACTCAGCTCACTCTTTGCTTCTTTGAAGCTTTGCCTGAATAGATCAGCTCTGGCTCTTTTGCTCCTCTGAGCTACTGTTTATCTGTGTGACACAGTCCAATATGTACTGTGGATGTTTCATTTAGTTTAAGCGCCTGGGCTGTAGAACCAGGCTACCTAGATTCAAATTTCAACTTTACCACTTATTTTTTTTATGACCTTGGGCAGTTACTCAACCTCAATTAACCTATGTCCTGGTTTTGTCACTTGTAAACAGGGGATAATGTGATGTGTACTTCAGAAGTACTGCATCATGGAACCTATTTCTGGCCAAACCATCTTAAGTAAATCCATTGAGAATGTTTCAAGAAATGTGTTCACCATTCTACAATGTCAACATCATACAACATTTTTGTGGTCTATTTAAAAAATGTGTCCAGTATTATTTCAGTACATTCGTGTCCATGTAAAACATTTTAAATTCAGATAAATGAATAAATCATAATTGTACTACCTAGAGATAATTACTGTTTAAAATGCTGCATTTATTCTTACAGATATTTTTTCAAAAATTGTGATAATTTTGAAATACATCCACAAAGTCTTTGTCACTCCTTCCTTCAAAAGGTGAAGACTAATTCCCTTCCCATTGAGAGTGGGTCAGACTTAGTGACTCTATTCTAGCTATTAAAATATGGCCATTCCCATTATGGTTTAGCAGTAATGAACTTGACTAGTATCCATGAGGATGTGGGTTTAATCCCTGGCCTCGCTCAGTGGGTTAAGGATCCGGCATTGGCACAAGCTGCAACATAGGTCACAGACGTGGCTCGGGTCTGGTGTGGCTGTGGCTGTGGCATAGGCCGGCAGCTGCAGCTCCAATTTGATACCTAGCCTGGGAACTTTCATAAGCGTGGGTGTGGCCCTAAAAAGAAAAAGGAAAAAAAAAGGAAATCAACAGATGAAGAAATCAGCTTAAAAAATAAAATAAAATATGGCAAATCTGATGCTGTGTGATTTCTGAAACTAGGTCAAAAAAGCACTGCATCTCTCTCTCTCTTTTCTCCCTCCCTCTCCCCTTCTTATCCTCTCTCTCTCTCTTTGTCTCACCACTCTCTCTGTGGGAGCCAGCTGCCATATGGGGACAATCAAGCAACACAATAAAGTGGCACATATGGCAAAGAACTGAGGCCTCCTACTAACAGCTACATGAATGAGCCATCTTGGAAGCTGATCCTCCTGCCCCAATCAAGTCTTCCGAGACTGCAGCCCTAGCCAACATTCTGATTCCAATGACATGAGCAACCTTGAGCTGAAACCACCCAGACAAGCCATTCCCAAATTTCACACACACAGAAACAATGAGATAATATTTTAAGCCACCAAATTTTGGAGTAATTTGTTAGGCAGCAATAAATAACTAATGCACACATGCATGCATGCGCACACACACACAGACATATACCCTGTGTTCTCCTGCTTTGTAGCATTAATCACATGATTATATATATGTGTGGCATATGTGTGGTATATACAGTACCATGTTTACCCATCTTTCTACCTCTAGAGTAGAAGCTGCTTGGGAGAAGGGATCATTTAGTTTTCAGCTGTATCTCCAGGACCTAGCACACTGCCTTGCCATATTGCACAAACTCAGAGAATCTTTGATGAATAAACAAGAGAGTGAGCATTATGGAAACAGAAGGAAAAGGGGAAGACCTTTGTTGTGACGTGTGGCCACAAAGGAACAGAAGTAGTAGAACCATAGTGAGCAAGAACATTAAAATCCAGTGAAGAAGGACTGGTTTCAACCTGGTCCTAAAACCATTTAAGCTGAAACTAAGGATATAACCAATATTAGGCTTTGGACTCAGTATAAAGACAAAATCTGCATCTGTCTTGGCCCTTGGAAGGCAAACAAATGTATAACTAAAAACATATCATTTATATTTGCATGCAATCAAAGGTCATGTGATGTTGTAGATTACCCTCAAATTTAGTCAACCTAACACTTGCTAATGAATAAGATACACAATTCTGATTTATTGTTATAAGAATGTTCATATTCAAGTTCTAGACGTAATTTGGAGGCAGGCACTTTAGATATAACTTGGAGTAAAAAATCTCATACGCTTTACCTATTGAAATTCTTTCAAACTGTTGAAGTATAAATGTCATTGATCTTTGCGAAAGTTAAATACTACTACAATTCAAGATGATGTGAAAGCTCTTAATTTTATATTCAAAAACAATTATTAAGACCTTTCAAATAAGTAGGGACATAGATTGGCAGTTTATACCATATTAACAGAGAGTATTAGTTGATAAATTAATGAAGATTAATTCCTCTTTAAACCAACAAGTGTTCTGTAAAAACTTAAATACAAGATCAAATAAGAGAAATTAAACTATATCACAAGTCTGTCTATCTTTTTTTTTTTTTTTTGGCCATGCCTATGGCATGCAGAAGTTCCTGAGCCAGGGATAAAACCCATGCCACACCAGTGACAATGCTTGATCCTTAATGCACTAAGCCACCAGGGAACTCCATAAGTCTATCTTTTCAGAGATTGTTTTCAATGCTATCATTTATACTATTAAACAAAATAACATATAAGACTACTTCTGAACATTTAAGGAAGTATCTTTCTCAAGCAATGCACAGAGCTTTTTGGGGGGTGGGAATTACTTCAGTTAAAGTACATCAGCATGACCAAAGTTCAAGTCCAGCAGATGAGGGAAGGATATCCTTAGCCTTAGCTGGTTATCAGTTAGAAAGGAAGGTTTACTAATGTGGTGGCAGCATTACCCTCAGCAGAATCCTATATTGACAGAACAAGCCACAAAATATCTTGCTTATCCACCAACCTCATTTGAAAGTGAGCATCCATTTTATAGCATAAATGTGCATTATAGTGACCACACAATCAATCAAGCAGCTGAAAGTACCTAAGTACCTGAGAGAACACTGTTATA
Source organism: Catagonus wagneri (assembly GCA_004024745.2). Classification (NCBI taxonomy): domain Eukaryota; kingdom Metazoa; phylum Chordata; class Mammalia; order Artiodactyla; family Tayassuidae; genus Catagonus; species Catagonus wagneri. The sequence continues at coordinate 6,566,871 of PVHT020000193.1, forward strand.
GATCGGAAAACATGTTTCTGATATCCAATGTCAATCTTGCAAAAGTTCATTCTTGGATTTTTCATAATAAATATTTTGGAACATTTTCAGATTTATCCTTATGATCCAGAAGTTCATTTTATGATGGTGATTTTTAGCCTTCGCTTCAGCTTTGACTAAATATTTTTTTAACACTGGCCTTTTAGTATTTGGCCAAAATGTATATTCAGTGAACTGTAATAAAAAAACATGGATCCTGATGGGAAATAGATAAATCCCTGCAATGTTTGGAAGAGGTCTGTGGCTCCAAATTTGAATGAAGGGAAATTTTGAGAGGGTTTTTTTTTTTTTTTTTCCCCAGAGGAGGGTTGGGATTGATGGGAAGATGTACTTACTTCCCTTACCCTAGTTAAGGGAAGAAGAGAAGTAAAGAGGGGGTCTCCCTGACAGATGACACAGGTCAGGGGGTGGGGAAAGGGTATTATTATGGGGAGGCACATTTTGTATTTTCAAGAGACCAAACAGTGCTGAGAAGACACACAAAAAAAGTTATGATACTGCAGTAAAAACATTAAGCCCTCTTCTTAGATGAGATTCCAGGTAGGATCTCCTCATTCCAGATTTCTTAGGTCAAATGCTATCAGCATGAGGATTGGAGATGTTTGGGTATCTACTGACAGATGCAAGAATTAATTAAGCATCAGAGTGGAGGTGCTATAGGGCTGCAGGGATCAGAATCCCCAGGGTCATCAAGCTGGTAGATAGAGCTGGCACTGAGAGCCCAGGCTCCACGCCCACAGCCACATGCCAGCCTGCCTGTCTTGCTCAGTGTGGAGCTCAGCTGTCCAGACCCCTAATTGCTTACCAGCTGCTCACTTCTCCTCATTGTTCACAGAGATATTTGAAGCAGAATAAAATTTACCTTCCAATTACAAAAGAAGCCTAAATGGTTCTTCACAATTCCTGAATTTATCTGGGTATTTATTGAGCACCTAACAGAAAAAAAAAAAAATCCTGATAGTCAAAAGAGCCCTTGGTATTATCATAGAAGGTGATTAAGGAGTATGAAATACGGATTTCAATAGGGCTTGAAATCCTGACACCTTCAATTCTTTGATCTTGGGCAAGTTTTTAAATATTTCTAAGTCCTAGTTTTCCTCATCTGTAAAATGAGACCAGAACTCTGACAAGACAGATGAAGTCTAGTTACCCACTTTTTTTTTCAGCTGAAATTCTCAAGTCTCCTCAACCTCCTGGCTATTTATCAGGCCTCACTCACCTCATTAAGGTCTTTGAATTGTTCTCCTGGTAGAAAGGATTTGAATTTGAAGAAGGATGTCAATTCGAAAATAAGCTCTGTTCATCCTTCATTCAGGATTCATGCAAATCAGGAAGTAATTGGGGTCTGTATCAAGAGAAAGTAAAGTCCCATCAGTTTGACCTATGGTCTAGGGTCCAGTAGATTTATAGAATCACCACAATTCTGACCATAAATACTTTAGTTACATCTTAGTGTATTCAGTGACGGAAAGTGTACACTATCACATTATTTACAAATTTGGAGATTTATGAGGGTTTAGGGAGTTATCTTTCTCAAATATCAAAGGCTTAATGTATTATCTTATAGATCCTCACTATTCTTTTAAATAATATTTAAGATGGCTCCCAAACTCTGGTGTAGCGGGAAGCTTATATAAGTTACTAAAGGCAACTGAAATCCATAGCAAATAATAAGATATTTGCTTAGATTTCTTGGGCAGGGGATGTTTCCATCAGGTTGTGTTAGAACAGCATCTACCTGAGCAGGGAAACTTATTTATATGTTTACTGAGAGCTCCCTATAAGTAAAGTACTAAATAAATAGTACCTTATTTATAAATAAAATAAATAATGTGCTTAGACAAGGGGTCACAAAGGCAGCAAAGCATGAGAACCGCCTTCAGGTTATTTGTACTTTTAGTTTGACTAAAAGCAACAATAATTTATATCTCTGTGACATTTTACAATTTTCAAAGAGTTTTAACACCTATTCTCATTTCATCCTCAAAGATTCCTGTAAGACAGGTACAACTAATTCCACTTTAAAGATGAGGAAACTGGAGTTCTCGTTGTGGCTCAGTGGAAACAAATCTGACTAGTATCCACCAGGACAGAGGTTCGATCCCTGGCCTCACTCAGTGGGTTGAGGATCCAGCCTTGCTGTGAGCTGTGGTGTGGGTCGCAGACATGGCTCAGATCTGGTGTTGTTGTGACTGTGGTGTAGGCCAACGGCTACAACTCTGATTTGACCCCTAGCCTGGGAACCTCCATATGCCACGGGTATGGCCCTGAAAAGAAAAAATAAATAAATAAATAAATAAATAAGAGGAAATCGGAAGTATCTCAGAAAGAGAACGACAAATACCATGTGATCACTTATGTGGAATCTAAAATACGGCACAAACGAATCTACTTACAAAACAGAAACAGACTCACAGACAGAGAACAGATTTGTGGTTGCCAAGGGAGTAGGGGGTGGGGAGAGATAGACTGGGAGTTTGGGGTCAGTAGATGCAAACTAGTATATATGTAATGGATAAACAACAAGGGCCTACTATATAGCACAGGGAACTATATTCCACATCCTGTGATAAACGACAATGGAATAGAACATGAAAAGGAATATATATGTATAACTGTATCACTTTGCTGAAATTAACACAACGTTGTAAATCAACTATACTTCAGCAAGATAAAATTTAAAAAAAATATGAGGAAACAGGTTCCAAGAAGTGAAAATATTTTTCTAAGGTCATGAAGTGCGTACACAATCACAATTCAAACCCAGATGTTCTGACTCTTGGCTTAACGTTTTCCTGTACCATGGTTGCATCTTGAAAAGGAAAATCTATGCGTTTGCTAAATCAAGGTGGAAGGGAAGGAGCAGAAAATTTTCGATTGATTTTCCCAATCAATCAGGGCCCAATGAGGGCCTGTTATGGTCCATCTGGTCCTGGCAAAAATGCCATGGAGGAACGAATGGAAAAGAGAACTTTTCTCCTACCATCCAAAGGCTTTCGAATTAACTGTATATAAAAGGGAAAAAAATAGAAAATGTTAAGAAGATCTGAACTAGAATCAAGGCAGTGGTAACATACTCTTACAATATGTTGGCCCTTATCCTTATGGAGCTTTGAGCCTTTCTTGTTCACCTTTATATGTCCCAGTGCCTGCCACAAAGTTTGGGACATAGCAGGTAAGGTACTCAGTAAAAAATGTCTTGTATACAAAAAAGATAAATAGGAGCAAACAGATAACCATGAAACATACTTTAGAATATACAGTAATTTCAAATGTGATAAAGAAGAAATCACAAAGCAATAGGAATTAGATGTTTATCTAATACAAAAGGTTTGGAAAATTAACTGGAGGAAATCAAGTTAGAGGCCTATTTTATAATATAATCTCATGATGTCAAGTAAATGTCAGATAAATTTAGGAATCAAATGACAAGAACAAAACTATTTTTTAAGGCAGAAGCTAATTAGAAATAAAAATTTCATTAATTTCTGACTGACAAAAGATTTCTAAGTATAAATACAAAGTAAGAAATCATACTGTACTGTAAACAGCTAACAACAAGATTACATAAAAAGAACATTTGGTTCTTGGCTTAAATTTCTAAAAATTTCTGTATGTTTAGGAACACCATGAATGTCACATAATATTAACAATAAATAAAAAATATTAATCACTTAACATATTAAAATGATAAAAAGTATGTAAAAACCATCACTTATGTAAAAAGCTAACGACTCAATAAGAAAAACAAATACACTAAGAAAAATAGTCAAAGGACATAAAAAAACTAATTCATAGAAGAAATAAAAATGGAAAATACTTGAAAAGTATTCTACTTTGCTGATAAAGAAAAATAAGTGAAATATTTTTTGCTTATTATATTCGTAAAATTTTAAATTATAATATTTAGTACTGTCAAAAGCATGATGAAATGGCCCTCTTATAAAACGATGGTAGAAACTCAAATATACAAGCTTTATAGAAGGCATTTTGGCAAACTGTTATCAACTTTTTTGATGTGCATAGACTATAAATCAGTACTAGCATACCCCTAGATATTTCGGATTGGATTTCAGACCACTGCAATAGAGCAAATATTGTAATAAAGTAGGTCACATGAATTTTTTGGTTTTCTAGTGCATATGAAAGTTTTATTTAAACTACACTGTAGTTTATTAAGTGTGCAATCGTATTATGACTAAAAAACAACATACATGCATTAATATAAAAATATTTTATTGCTAAAAACTACAAACATCATCTGAGCCTTCAGTCAGTTGTAATCGTTTTTGCAGTCATATGTCTTGCTTCAGTGTTCACAGCCACTGACTGATCCGAGTGGTGGTTGCTGAAGGTTGAGATGGCTGTGTCAACTTCTTAAAATAAGACAACAAAAAAGTTTGCTCTATCAGTTGACTCTTCCTTTCATGAACAATTCCTCTGTAGCATGCGATGCTATTTGACAGCATTTTACTGGCAGAAATGTTAAAACTGGAGTTAGTCCTTTTAAAACTCTGCTGCTACTTTATCAACTAAGTTTAGTTTATATAGTACTCTAAATCCTTGTCATTTCAACCATCTTCACATCGTCACCAGGAGCGGATTCCATCTCAAGAAACCACTTTCTTTGCTCATCCATAAGAAGCACCTCCTACTTTGTTAAAGTGCTACCATGAGATTGCAGCAATTCTGTCATATCCTCAGGCTTCACTTCTAATTCTAGCTCTTTTGTTATTCCACCACATCTGCAGTTCCTTCCTCCGCTGAAGTCGTGAATCTCTCAAAGTCATCTGAGAGGGTTGGAATCAACTTCTTCCAGATTCCTGTTAATGTTGATATTTTGACTTCTTCCCATGAATCATGGATGTTCTTAATCCACGCATCTAGAATGGTGACTCCTTTCCAGAAGGTTTTCCATTTACTTTCTACAGATCCTTCAGAGGAATCACTACCTATGGTGACCATAGCCTCACAAAATGTTATTTCTGAAATAATAACACTTGAAAGTCAAAAATACTCTGGATGTATTTCTAGGAGGTATAAATACAACGTTAATTTCATTGCCTATTTCCATCAGAGATTTTGGGTGCATTGTCAATGGGCAGTGATATTTTTTTCTTTTTTTTTATTGGTTACCCCATGACACATGGAGTTCCTATGCCAGGGATAAGATCCAAGCTGGAGTTGTGGCCTATGCCACAGCCGCAGCAACGCTGGATCCTTAACCCTTTGTGCTGGGCCAGAGATGGAACCTGCATCCCAGTACTGTAGAGATGCTGCTAGTCTGCTGCACCACAGCAGGAACGCCTGAGCAGTAATATTTTGACAGGAATCTTTTTTTTTCCCCTCACCTGTAGGTTTCAACATTGGGCTCCATATATTCAGTAAACCATGTTGTCAACAGCTGTGCTGTCATCCAGGCTTTATTTTTTTCCATTTTTAGAGCATAGGCAGAGTAGATTTAGCATAATTCTTAAAAGCTCTAGGATTTTTAAGATGGTAAGTGAGCATTAGCTTCAGCTTAAAGTCACCAACTGCATTAGCCCCTAACAAGAAAGTCAATCTGTCCTTTGAATTCAGATGTTAACTTCTCCTCTCTAGCTATGAAAGTCCTAGATGGTACCCTCTTCCAATAGAAGGCTGTTTCTCCTACATTGGAAATCCACTGTTTAGTATAGCCACCTTCATTAAGGATCTTAGCTAGACCTCCTTTAAAACTTACAGCTTCTACATCAGCACTTACTGTTTCACCTTGCACTTCCCCCCGTAATGCTACTCACTTTATTATTTCAATCTTTATATTGTTCAATTCTAGAAGCTTTAAAAAATTTTAAATTTAAGTATAGTTTCTATACAATATTACATGTTATAGGTATACAATAATAGTGATTCAAAAATGCTAAAGGTTGTACTCCACATACATTGATAATACTCCCTGTGTTGTACAATGTATCCTTGTAGCATATTTTATACCTAATAGTTTGTACCCCTTAATCCTCTACCCCTATATTGTCCCTCTCCCATCCCTCCTCCCCACTGGTAACCACAAGTTTGTTCTTTAGATCTGTGAGTTTGCTTCTTGTCATAGTCACTAGTTTGTTGTATATTTTAGGTTCCACATATAATTGATATTATACACCATTTGCTTTTTCCTGTCACACTTATTTCACTTAGCATAATACCGTCCAAGTCTATCCATGTTGCTGCAAATGGCAAAATTCCATTCTTTTTATGGCTGAGCAGTATTCCATTGCATATATACCACATCTTCTTTATCCATTCATCTTTGCTGGACACTTAGGTTGCTTCCATAGCTTGGCAATTGTAAATAATGCTACTAAGAATACTGGGGTGCATTTATCTTTTTTAATTAGTGTTTTTGCAAATATATACCCAGGAATGGAATGCTAGGTCATATGGAAGTTCTATTTTTAGCTTTTTTGAGAAACTTCCATACTATTTTCCACAGTGGCTACACAAATTTACATTCCTATCAACAGTGTAGCAGGGTTCCCTTTTCTCCACATCCTCTCCAATATATTTGTGGTATTTTGAGCGCAGCCATTTTGACAGGTGTGAGGTAATGTCTCACTGTGGTTTTGATTTGCATTTCCCCGATGATTAGCAATGTTGAACATTTTTTCATGTGCCTGTTGACCATCTGCATTTCCTCTTTGGAAAAATGTCTCTTCAGTTCTTCTGCCCATTTTTAATTGGGTTGGTTTTTTTTGACGTTGAGTAGATGTTGGATATTAACCCCTTATCAGTTGTATCATTTGCAAATACTTTCTCCCAGTCAGTAGACTGTATTTTCATTTTGTTGATGGCTTCTTTTGCTGTGCAAAGTCTTTTAAGTTTAATTAAGTCCCATTTGTTTATTTTTGCTTTTATTTCCTTAGCTTTAGGAGACACATTCAAAAATGTTGCTACAGTTTATATCAGCGACTGTTCTGCTTATGTTTTTCTCTAGGAGTTTAATAGTCTCTGTCCTTACATATAGGTCTTTAATCCATTTTGAGCTTATTTTTGCATATGGTGTTAGAGAATTTCTATTTGCATTCTTTTTTTTCCTTTTTTTAGGGTCACACCCACGGCATATGGAGGTTCCCAGGCTAGGGGCTGAATTGGAGCTGAAGCTGCAACATCAGATCAGAGCTGCGTCTGTGACCTACACCACAGCTCCCGGCAATGCTGGATCGTTAACCCGCTGAGTGAGGCTAGGAATCAAACCCACACCCTCATGGTTACTAGTCATATTCGTTTCTGCAGCATCACAATGGCAACTCTGTAATTGCATTCTTTTCCATGTAGCTATCCAGTTTTCCCAGAACCACTTACCGAAGAGACTGTCTTTTCTCCACTGTATAGTCTTGCCTTCTTTGTCATAGATTAATTGACCATAAGGGTGTGTGTTTATTTCTGGGCTCTCTATTTTGTTCCATTCATCTCTGTGTCTGTTTTTGTCACTTTGCACTTTTATGTTATAGAGATGGCTTCTTTCCTTAAATTTCATGAACCAACAATCTCTGTCAGCTTCACGCTTTTCTTCTGCAACATCCTCACCTCTCTCAGCCTTCACAGACTTGAAGAGAGTTAGTGCCTTGCTCTGGATTGGGCTTTAGCTTAATCGAATGTTGTGGTTGGTTTGATCTTCTATCCAAACCACTAAAACTTTCTCCATGTCAGCAATAAGGCTGTCTCGCTTTCTTATCATTTGTGCTACTGGAGTAGCACCTTATTTTCCTTCAAAAGCTTTCCCTTTGCCTTCACAGCTTGGTTAACTGTTGGGTACAAGAGGCCTAGTTTTTGGCCTTTCTTGGTTTTCAACATGCCTTCCTCACTGAGCTTAATCATATCTAGCTTTTGATTTAAAGTGAAAGGCATGCAACTCTTCCTTTCAGTTGAACACTTAGAGGACATTATAGGGTTGTTAATTGGTTTAATATCAATATTGTTGTGAGTCAGAAGAGAGAGGCCCAAGGAGAGGGAGAGAGACTTGAATGGTGAGTTAATAGAGTACTCAGAACATACACATTTATTGATTAAATTTGCCATTTTATATGGGCATGGTTAGCGGTGGCCCAGAACTTTTATAATAGTAACATCAAAGATCACTGATCACAGATCACCAAAACAAATATAGTAATAATGAAAAAACTGAAATATTGAGAGAATTACTAAAAAGTGACACAGATACACAAAGTGAGAAAATGTTAGGAAAATGGCGCTGATAGACTTGTTCAACACAGGGTTTCCACAAACATTTTTTTTTTGGTAAAAAAAAAACCCAGTATCTACAAAGCACAATAAAGAGAAGTGCAATAAAATAAAATGAGATATGCCTGTAATTTTGCTTCCACAAAATCATCCTAAGGAAATAGAGATGCAAAGAGATGAATATACAATGATTTTCTTCATACGCTTCTTGATAATAGTGAAAAATGTAAAACAAATACTCAACACTAGGGAATTTTTAGGCAAATGATTTATAAAATGGAACACTATGCAGTCATTAAAAATCAAGTTTTAAGCGTATATTTATTGAAATACAAAATATTTAGTATAAGCCAAAAATGAAGACTACAGATGAGTATTACAATACTATGATTTTGAGGGAGAAAAATGGAAGAAAAGGGAGGAAGAGAGAAAGGAAAAGAGAAAATAATGGAATAGCAACCTCTGTTGATATTTTATTGTACGTCTCAGAATGATAACATCACTAGGGATTTCTACTTGTTTTCATTTTGCTTTTCTGTTTTAAAATTCTTTTCACACTTTCATAGATGAAAAATTACTTAAGACTGCAAAGAATATGCAGAAATCTCTGGGCAATGGGATTTACAAATATTCTTCATTTTCTTCTTGAAACTTTGCAGTATTTTTTTTTCAGCATTTTTACAAAGAGTATGAATTATTTTTATTGAAAGAAAAAAGTTCTTTTTTACATAAAGAAGATATGGGTATCTCTTGTGTGTGACATTTTATTTCAACATAGTATTTGTACAATACTATGAAATATATTTTTTAATACTAAAGATGTGGTCTGAATAAACTGGAATAAATGAAGCTTTCAAAATGGATACAAATTTGGTGGTTGAGTCCCAGGTATCAAATAGCCTTTCAGTTCTTTCCACAAGGAAACTGTGACAGAAATGAAGACTTATTCCCCTCATTTTCTGTTCAGCTTCCATGGCAGCCTGTGGGATGAAGAAGGCTTAGCTGCAGGCTTGTTGCTGTGTGCTCAGAATTTGAGCAAATAAGGAACAATAGTTGGGGCGTGGCTGAATGGGGAGGTGTTAAGAACAGTATTTATAGGGCCTGTACACGTTTTTTTCAAGATCCTACAAGTTAAAAAAAAAACTTGCTGTAAATAATTTGTTTATTTCACTTTTTTTTGAAGCTTAATGTTGAGCAACTTTTCAATAAGTATTATTAAAAGATGACAATGGCTGACATATTGTGTGCTTGCTCTATGCCAAGTACTGTATTAAATTTTGGCCAGGCAGTTTTTCATTTATTTATTTATTTATTTTTGGCTTTTTGCCTTAGCTAGGGCTGCACCCGTGGCATATGGAGGTTCCCAGGCTAGGGGTCTAACAGGAGCTGTAGCTGCCAGCCTATGCCACAGCCAAAGCAAAGCGGGATCCGAGCCATGTCTGCAACCTACACCACAGCTCACGGCAATGCCGGATCCTTAACCCACTGAGCAAGGCCAGGGATCAAACCCGCAACCTCATGGTTCTTAGTCGGATTCGTTAACCACTGAGCCACGACGGGAACTCCAGGCAGTTTTTCTTTTAATCTGAATAGCAACCCTATGAGACAGGAACTATTTGAATTCCCATTTCAAAGATTTTAGAAAAGTAAGCTCAGAGAGGTTAAGTAACTTTGTCCTTGTTCCCAGTAAGTAGTAGATATGAAATTTAAAACTAGGTTTATCTGAGTTTAAGCTCCAAGCACTACATATGCATTGCCTAATGTATCTACTAAAGCTAAAAAACACACAACAAAAATGCATTTCCATGGTCGGCAAAGATACATACTAACTAGAAAGTAAAATGGTTGCACTGTTTTTAAAAGCCCCAGACTAGAAACTACCCAAATCCACATCAGCAGTTGAATAGATAAATTGTAGTGTATGTACTTATACAGCCATGAGAACAAACTAAAACCACATGTAATGAATAGATGAATAGCAAAAGCATAATACTGAGCAAAAGAACTCATGCTCCAAAGAGCACATAATGTATGATTCAATTTACCTATTTGAAATATGCAAGAAAACAATCAAAATGAATCTATAGTTTCAAAATCAGGACCGTAACTACTCTTTGAGATTGGAGGCGGTGGCAGGTGAAGCCTGGATGATGGCACATGAGGAGTTTGTGGGATGCTAGTAATGTTCTGTTTCTTGATCTAGGTCCTAGTAACAAGAATATGCTTACCCTTGTGAAAACAAATTGAGCTGTACATCTGCTGTAATCTCTATGACTAATGATGCCAGTGGAAAAAAAGTAGTTGATGACAGATATCTAGTTTAGTTTCTACTATGGGGAAACCTAAAACAAACACATTCCACACACAAGAAAGCAATATAAAGTGATAAAGGTGGATCATAGAAATACTGATCAGATAATGATCAGCTTTCTGAGATATAAACAATTAGCCTTGGAGAGTGACAAATAATATGCCACAACAAGCTCCCTTGGTTACTTTTCCATCAGAATTCAGAACCACAGAGTGTCTGTTTGAACAGCAGGAAAGTGTTTGCTTTAATATCACCACCTGCAGAATGAAATTCAACCAATTAAGTTAGGAAATTGCCATTTGCAGATAATTATTATTTAGCTGGTTTCTAACTTCATAGTTCTGCAGCCATTTGAGGACAAGGTCTCAAAACTGCCACAGGGTGTGGTGTCAGAGTTGGTCTATTTTAACTTAATGATCTGGAAGAGGAAATAACCAGCATGGTAATGACATTGCAAACGATGCTAAATTGAGAATGTTGCAAATGCTAATAAAGGCAGAGGAACAAAATGAGAAGACTTTGCTGATAAAATCTGGGCTTTAGTGAATAATACCAGTGCATTGAATTCCCAATTCTCTACCCTAACAATAGATTCCTGAACACACTCCTTTATACTCAAAACAAAAAATCTCATATCTAAAAAAATTGAATATTCTATTTCAGCACTGCAATTTTAAATAAACTTTAAAATTTTCAGAAGAGTATTAAGTTCACAGAAAATTTGCAAAGATTATACAAAGCATCCACAAATACCTCATACCCAGTTTTCCCTATCATTAACATGTTACATTAGTATGGTACATTTCTCACAATTAATGAACCAATATTGATATATTATTATTTATTAAAGTGCATACTTTTTGCAGATTTCCTTAGCTTTTTTTACCTGATGTTCCCTTTCTGTTCCAGCATCCCATCCTGGACACCACATACCATTTAGTCACCTTGTCTCTCACACGGCCTCTCCTGGCTGTGACAATTTCTCAGACTTAACTTTTGTGGACCTTAACAGTTTTAAAGAGCCCTGACCAGACATTTTGTAGAATGTCCCTCAGCTGGAATTTTTCTGATGTTTTACTCATGATTAGATATGGATTCTATGTTTTGGGAAAGAAGGCCACAGAGATAAAGTAACAATCTCATCACATGGATCACCAATCTCATCCAAGGCATATATACTATCAATATGACATCACTGAATACTTTGACCTCAATCACCTGGCTGAGATAGTGTTTGACAGTTTTGTTTACAGTATCTACTTTCTTCTTCCCTTCTGGTAAAATTTTATCTCCTCATGGTGAGTAGCATTCCATTGTGTGTATATGTGTGTATGTGTGTGTGTGTGTGTGTGTGTGTGTGTGTGTGTGTGTGATCCATCTTGAATAATTAATTTATGACAAAGTAGCAAAGAACTTACAGTGGAGAAAGGATAATCTTTTCAATAAAGGGTGTTGGGAAAATTGGAGAACCACAGGCAAAAATTTAAATTAGACCACTATCTCACACCATACACAAAAATGAACTCCAAATGGATTAAAGACTTGAAACTATAAAACTCCTAGAAGAAAACACAAGCAGTATGCTCTTCAACATTGGTCTTAGCAATATCTTTCTAGATATGCCTCTTCAGGGAAGGAAAACAAAAGCAAAAATAAACAAATGGGACTATATCAAACTAAAAAGCTTCTGTTCAGCAAAGGAATCTTTCTGCCTTCTTTTGAGTCTTTTAATTGGTGTATTTTTAAAAAAATTTTATTATAGTTGATTTACAATGTTCTGTCAATTTCTGCTGTACAGAAAAATGATCTAGTTATACATATGATACACATTCTTTTTCTCACATTACCCTCCATCATGTTCCATCCCAAGTGATTGGATATAGTTCCCTGTGCTATACAGCAGGATCTCATTGTTTATTCACTCTAAATGCAATAATTTGCATCTACTAGCCCCAAGCTCCCAGTCCATCCCACTCCCTCCCCCTCCCCTTTGGCAACCACAAGTCTATTCTCCATGTCCACGAGTTTGTTTCTTTTCTGTAGATAGGTTCATCTGTGCCATATATTAGATTCCAGATATAAGTGATATCATATGGTTTTGTCTTTCTCTTTCTGAGTTATTTCACTTAGCATAAGAGTATCTAGTTCCATCCAAGTTGCTGCAAATGGCATTACTATGTTCTTTTTATGGCTGAGTAGTATTCCATTGTGTATATGTGCCACATCTTTTTATCCATTCATCTGTCATCGATGGACATGTAGGTTGTTTCCTTGTTTTGGCTATTTTGAATAGTACTGCTATGAACATAGTGGTGCATGTACCTTTTTTATTTTTATTTTTTTGCCTTTTTGGGCTGCTCCTGCGGCATATGGAGGTTCCCAGGCTAGGGGTTCAATTGGAGCTACAGCTGCCGGCCTACACCACAACCACAGCAATGCCAGATCCGAGCTGCATCTGCAACCTACACCACAGCTCATGGCAACACCGTATCCTTAACCCACTGAGAGAGGCCAGGGATCGAACCCTCAACCTCATGGTTCCTAGTCAGATTCACTTCCGCTGCACCATGACAGGAACTCCCATGTATCTTTTTGAATGAAAGCTTTGTCAGAGTTCCCATCATGACTCAGTGGAAACGAATCTGACTAGTTTCTGTGAGGATGCAGGTTCGATCCCTGGCCTCAGTCAGTGGGTTAAGGATCCAGTGTTGCCACGAGCTGTGGTGTAGGTTGCAGACACAGCTCAGATCTGGCATTGCTGTGGCTGTGGCATAGGCCAGTGACTACAGCTCCAATTCGACCCCTATCCTGGGAATCTCCATATGCCATGGGTGCAGCCCTAAAAAAAATTTTTTTTAAATGAAAAGATAAAAATAAAAAAATGAATGAAAGTTTTGTCCAAATATATGCCCAGGACTGGGATTGCTGGGTCATATGGTAATTCTATATTTAGTTTTCTGAGGTTCCTCCATACTGTTTTCCATAGTGGTTGTACCAGTTTACATTTACACCAGTAATGTAGGAGGGTTCCCTGTTCTCCACACCCTCTCCAGAAATTATTTATTTGTAGACTTATTAATGATAGCCATTCTGACTGGTGCAAGGTCGTTGTACTTTTGATTTGCATTTCTCTAATAATTAGTGATGTTGAGCATTTTTTCATGTGCCTGTTGTTCATCTGTATGTCTTCTTTGAAGAAATGTCTGTCTACGTTTTCTGCCCATTTTTCAGTTGGGTCGTTTGTTTTTTTGCTGTTGAGTTGTATGAGTTGTTTGTATATTTTGGATATTAAGCCCTTATGTGTTGTATCGTTTGCAACTATTTTCTCCCATTCCTTAGGTTGTCTTTTCTTTTCCTTTTTTTTTTATGGTTTCCTTTGTTGTGCAAAAGGTTGTAATTTTGATTAGGTCCCATTGGTTTATTATTGTTTTTATTTCTATTGCCTTGGGAGACTGACTTAGGAAAACATTTGTATGGTTGATGTCAGAGAATGTTTTGCCTATGTTCTCTTTTAGGAGTTTTATGGTCTTATGTTTAAGTCTTTAAGTCATTTTGAGTTAGTTTTTGTGCATGGTGTTAGGGTGTGTTCTAGTTTCATTGATTTACACACTGCTGTCCAGTTTTCCCAGCACCACTTGTTGAAGAGACAGTCTTTTCCCCATTCTTTATTCAGGCTTCCTTTGTCAAAGATTAATTGACCATAGGTATCTGGGTTTATTTTTGGGCTCTCTATTCTGTTCCATTGGTCTGTATGTCTGTTTTTGTACCAGTACCACACTGTCTTAACTATGGTAGCTTTGTAATATTGTCTGAAGTCTGGGAGAGTAATTGGTATATTTTTGACCATTCACATTTGAGGTGACTATTGGTGTAGTTGAATTAATATCTACTATGTAATTATTTACTATTCATTACATTTTTCTTTGTTTTTTATTCTCCTTTTTATGCCTTCTCTGGTGTTAACTGAGTATTTGATATGATTCCACTTTATCTCCTCTCTTAGAGTATAAATTATAGTCAATTAAAAAAATTTAGTGATTACGCTAGAGTTTCTAATATACACCTTTAACTAACATTTCTGTCATTCATTCCTTTTATTTCAGATTTCATTTCATTTATCCATGTGTTATAATCATTCAATACATTATTACTATTATCACTTTAGGCAGTTATCTTTTAGATCATTTGAGAATAAAAACATTAAAAGATTTTATTGTATTTTCAATTATTTATTCCTCAGTGCACTTCCTTTCTTTATGTAGATCCAAGTTTCTGACTATATCATTTCCCTTCTGCCTGAAGAACTTCCAACAATTTTTGCACAGAAAATGTGCTGGCAAGGAATTCTCTCAGTTTTCATTTGTCTGAGAAAGGTTTTATTTCTCCCTCACATTTGAAAGATAATTTCATTGGATATTCTAGAATTCTAGGTTGGTGAATTTTATTTTCAGTACTTTAAATATTTCATGCTACCCTTCTCTTCCTTGCATGGTTTCTGATTAAAAGGCCACTACATATTCTTATTCTCATTTCTGTATAGGTAAAGTGGTTCCACTCCCCCTATCCCCCATCCAAATTTCTGGCTCCTTGAAGATTCTTTGTCTTGGCTTTTCTGCACTTTAAATATGATATGACTAAGTAAGTTTTATTGTTTTTTGTTTTGTCTGTTTTTGTTTTGAAGGGGGAGCTGTTTTCCTTGCTTGTATTTTCTGAGCACCCATGATTGGTGGTTTGTGTGTGTCTTTAGTTTTAGAAAGTTCCCAGCCATTACTGCTTCATATTTTTCTTCTGCTCCATTCTCTATTCTAGTATTTCATTTACATGTATTTTACACTTTTTGAAATTGTCCTACAGTTCTTGGATGCTCTTTTCTGTTTTTTTCCCATTTTTTTTCTTTGCACTTCAGTTTCAGAAGGTTCTAATAACCTATCGTCAAGTTCATTGAATTTTTCCTTTGTCGAGTCAAATTTACTGATAAGTCCATCAGTAGCATTTCCTCTTGATTCTTTCTAGAGTTCCAATCTCTGTACTTAACATTACCCATCTGTTTTTGCATGCTGTGTACTTTTTACATTAGAGCCCTGTGGCCAAAAAAATATGTTTCCTGCCATCAAGCCCTCAGCCACTGCAACCACCTCCCACAGCACACCCTGAGGGGAATTCAGGATAGGGAAAAAGAGGATACTGGCCTTACAAAGTTAAGATGGGTAGCAAAGGAATACTTTCAATAAGCCCAGATTCTTGCATCTTCCCATACATAGAAAAAGTTCTAAAATCATTAATTTGAGAAGTCTGAGTTTTGTGATTAGCAGAAGTCTTTTGATATTCAACTACATTTTTTTTTCTGAAAAAAGTCCTATATATCCTGGCTCCTCCCTTACCTCAGAGCTATCTGAGACTCTATCTCCCAGAATATATTCCTCAGTAAGACCCTGAATAAAGCATAACTTGCAACTTTTAGGTTTTGCATCTTTCAGTTGACAGCCATTACATATTAATCACTGTTATTTTAAATTCTGTCTAATAATTCCAACATCTGTGTCATATCTGAGTCTGGTTCTTATGATTGCTTTATTTCTTCAGATTGTGTTTTATCTGGCCTCTAGGCATGCCTTGCAATTTGTTGTTGAAAACCAGACATGCTATACTCGGTAATAAGTAGAGATAAAGAGGCCTTTAGCGTGAGCATTAATGTTAATCTGGCTAGAAATTGGGCTCTTTTTAATGTTTGCTGTTGCTATAAGTGCCAAAGACTTCAAAATCCTCTAGTGTCCTTCCTCAAAACAAAAACACGGATACTTCCTAAAGTACTCCTCCTCAGAGAAAGGGTTTTCTGTTTTCCTGGGGTTTTGACTATAAATCACCATCACCCTGCTGGAACATTGTTGGTGTGGTGTAAGCATGTGAGAGGTGAGCACCCTATAATGTTCCACGTAAATTGCAGTATTTTAATGGTCCTGTGTCTCAGAGCTGTAAACTTCACAAGTACTTCTTCAGTGGCATAGATTTTTTTCCCTGCCCCCCTACTCTCTTCCTGGCTGCAGTATTCACACGCTCTTCCCCAGGTGATGCCCTGACCCTAGTTTATTATGTGTTTCCACCCTAGGTGAGCCAGGGCGGTGTGGGGGCAGGGCGCGAAGCTAGAGGGGCTTAGCTGAAGTGAAAGGAATGCTATTCCTCCATTTGAGGTAAGTGTCAGGAAATATTTCCTCCTGGAGGATAGGTCTGTTTTCTGGAGAAAAGCCTAGGAATATTTCACAATGGTTACTCTTCTCCCCCTGCCAGAACCACGAGGGGATTTTTATCCAGTCTTCACCAGGAGAATCTAGTGGGTTTCTGGAGGTAAAACCCACAACATTGTGTGGCTCTTTAAAACTGCAGCCCCAGGATTTTCTTACTCTTGCTAGTCCACACTCAATCTCCAGTAATTCATCAAAATTACCATTTAAGTGTTACTACAGGTTTATATCTCCAGAATCTTCTACCCAGGTTAGCAGATCTCAGTTGTGCCTGTCTGGATGCACCTTTCTGTACAGATTTCAGAGATTTTCCCCCAGAAATTCAGTTCTCTAGTGGGTCCAAAAAAAGCTGTTGATCTTCAATTTGGCTAGATTTCTTTTTTCTCATAAGAACAGAAGTAAGGACTTCTAAGCTCTTTAGATGTCAGAGCTGAAATGAGGGTCTGTCCATCATTGCATTTTAATCAAATAACATGACTAAAAGATGTCAATATTATGTTTCTAAGAGGATCATTGTGAAATAACATTTATCTAATGCCCAAAAATTTATAGAGTATTAATTTAATCAACAAATAATTGTTGAGTGCCTACTATGTGCCAAGTACTATTTTAGGGGATGAGACTACCTCAGTGAATAAAACAAAATCCCAGCTTTTATGATACTTACATTCCAGTTAGTGGGAGACAGAAAATGATAAGCACTATAAAGTAAAATAAAAGTGGGTAAGGGTGAAAGAGAGTATGAGAGGAAGGCTGGAAGATGCCATTTTAAAGAAGATAGACAGATTTTCATGTGTGAGGTCCTAGGGCCCAGCATCTCCACTACACCTTTATAAACACAGTGAAAAAACAAGGGGCAGGGGAGAGAAAGACAGAAAAGCCCCCATGATGAGATAAAATTCGGGAGTTCCCATCGTGGCTCAGTAGAAACGAATCTGACTAGCATCCATGAGGTCAAAGGTTCGATCCCTGGCCTTGCTCAGTAGGTTAAGGATCTGCCGTTGCTATGAGCTGTGGTGTAGATCATAGACACACCTCAGATCTAGCATTGCTGTGGCTGTAGTAGGGTAGGCTGGCAGCTATTGCTCTGATTTGACCCCTAGCCTGGGAACTTCCATATGCCATGGGTGCAGTCCTAAAAAGACAAAAAAAAAAAAAAAAAGATAAAATTTGAGGATACTAAAGGAAGTGAAGGAGTGCACCCATAGGATATCTGAAGGAGAAGTATTTAGGAAACATAAAGAAGGCCTATGTGACTGGAATGGATTGTTCCGAGAGTCGCAGGAGAGGAAACTGTGGGAAGCTTCATTGTGTGGACCCTCATAAGCCATCATAAGGATGTGAGCTTTCACTATGAATAAGATTGGAAACCACTGGAGAATCTTCAAACAGAAGAATGATATGAGATGACATATTTTTAAAGGACTGATTTGCTGATACATTGGAAACAGACTGATGGGGGCGGGGAAGACAAGATGGAAGAAGCTACAGAGACTATTTAGGATGCTACTGGAATAATCCAGGCAAGAAATGATAGTGGCTTTGAGGTAGTGAGATGTTTTCAGATTCTGGAATTATTTTAAAGGTAAAGTCAACAAAATTACTGATGGATTAGTTATTCTGTTTAAGCTTCATAACAACCCTCAGTAGAATAAGGGTAATAACATTTATGAAAGATGAATAAACTGTCCCTCAGTGAAATCTTACCTAGGTCCCTGAGATAGTGAATAACAAATCAAAATTCAAAGCCAAATCTGTCAGGCTCCAAACCCCTAACTCACTCTCACCAACACTTTATTTCACATAAGAACAAAGTGAATAGGTTAAGAGACATTCTCTAGGTTCTACGATTAGCTAGGGGCAGAACTAAGACAAGAGACTCTGCCAGGTGACACCTGAATAAGTCACTTTTTATGCTGCCATATTGCCCTTTCATCTGATAAGTGGGAGTAAACAGCTAAATGTTACAAGTAATTGTCAATTAAACCTATGTTCACAATAAAAGAGCTCTATTACAAAATCCACTGCATGTGGGTCACTTTGAGAAGGCATTACAAGACAGAAGTGATGTTTATCAATCACATGGCACCATGAACACTGCCTGTATTTTTAATTATTAATGAAATGATGCAATGTCTACTAGAAATCTTCACAAAAAAAAAAGAAAGAAAAAAAGGAAAAAAAAGCAACTAAGCAAACAGAATTTGTAGAATCACCCAGCTCTAACTGCCTAAGAAATATGCCAGGGCTGCCAAAATGGCTGACTTCCATGTGTTTTTCATGGGATCCTTTAAGGACTTCTGTGTCAGTAGCATTAGCACTTACGCTGTGACACTGCCTTGTATAAGAAACAGCATTATTCTGTTCATCTTAATTGGCTGTTTTCTCCTAGAAAAGATATTCTTGAGGAAAAAAAGAATGCCAATCCCTGGAAACAAATTAGGAGCTTTTCCATTTGTAAAATACTTTTTTTCACCTAGTAATGCCCATTGGTCCTTCAAATTCAACTCAGTCTACTATTTATTAAGCCCTTACTGTATGCCAGAAACTGGAATAAGGGATAAGGGATCTATGAATTGTTTATTTAAATCCTCAAAACAGCCTTAGGAGACAGGTATTATTAATTCCATTTTACAGAGGAGATAGGTATTATTACTTCCATTTTACAGATGAAGTGATGATGGTTACTGTTGTATGCTTTTCTTTTGCTCACAGAGAACCCTGAGTTTACCTCTACACCTTCACTTCCACAAGTAAATAAAAGATTACTAAGTGCTATGTGATATTTCTCTTCCACTATGCTTTGAATGCCTTGAGGGTAGAAACCCTTTTCTCTCCTATTCAGTACTTCAACATACCCTGAGAAGTAATACAGGTCTTTTCCCCAGGTAATTCACTTAATTCTATTTATTCCTCACAATAGCCCTATGAGATACTGTTTTAATAGCATCCTATTTACCCCATTAGTGGGGGAGAAATTCCCACCTTAGGGTAATGGGTATGGCTGAGCACATGGTACTCAATACTGGACAGATGAAATTGACAGCACTTTGCTAGTTACATATACTGAGCCCAGAGGAAGGACTCTACACTATGCAGGGCCACGTGAGGGTTGTACTTGGGAACAGAGTGAAACATTACATGCTGTAAGAGACAGGCTTTGTAGTATCAAGAGGGTGGGATGGCCTCTGGTTCCCCCAAGAGAATGTGATTGGCTTGTTTGTATAATTCCATGGGCTGGCAGGGAATTGAAACCCACTAGTCAGAAACAGGCAGGAACTGTGCTTGGTCCCTGTCATAAGGAGGGTTGTTTGCCTGGGGAACCTTATCCACCAGAACAGAGTTGGGAGGAAATTTGTGGTTAGGCCATTCAAAGACCTCACAACTTTAGCAGATGTTAAGGCAGCAAACCCAAAATACTAAGTCTTAACGTTAAGCCTTATACCTTAGATATGTCTCCATTTATAAAATGAGGATATGTAGTTCAGGATGCTTATATCATGCACAAAGTCACACAGCCACTGAGAGGCTGAGGTTAAACTCCGAGCTCTCTGACCTCAAAAGCATATTTAGTTTGCAAATGGTAAATGGAACGTATTCAGTATCTAACCAACATTTCAATGTGATTTCTGAGAAGTGTGAGAATGGAAAGGAAAAGATATACCATTTTCCGGCTGAAATCAATGTACAACACAATATTTCTCAGCCATATGCCCAAGCCATCAACATCTGGTTAGTAGGAACCACCACAAAT
This sequence comes from Catagonus wagneri, assembly GCA_004024745.2. Taxonomy (NCBI): domain Eukaryota; kingdom Metazoa; phylum Chordata; class Mammalia; order Artiodactyla; family Tayassuidae; genus Catagonus; species Catagonus wagneri. The sequence continues at coordinate 6,587,431 of PVHT020000193.1, forward strand.
GCTTTGCATCAGGGAGTGGGGAAAGCCACTGCTGACTCATGCAAAGGTCACCTCACTTGCCTGGTTGTCTGTATACCCCATTTACTATGAATTGGCCCTGTCTAGTTTAGTTTCAGAAAAATATAGTTATAACTTAGGTAAATCAGCATGGAGATTTTAATATACATATTGGTGCTCTTGAATGTTTAGACTATCACATATCCATAATAATAGTGTGTTCTTTTTTTACTCTGAATACTTTAATAGTTGTTGTTTTTCCTTCTTATATTTCCTACCTCAAGTTCTCCTAGCCTCCATTTTAAGCTCGAATGTGTTTTGCTATCAATAATGGCAACCTATCCTATTGAACCTATCCTACTGTATAGCCCAAGGAACTATATTCAGTGTCTTGGGATATAACATGATGGAAGATAATATGAGAAAAATATAGCTGGTTCATTTTCCTGTACAGCAGAAATTGACACAACATTGTAAATCAATTACACTTTAAAAAGTCTAAAAAAAATGAACCAAATTCCTAAACCTAACTCTATAGTATAGAAAGTGGAGTACCTTCTTTTTTTCTTTAAATTTGCTGAGTCATTCAATTTTGATCAGGAAATGTGATGTAGGATAACTGTTCTTGCAAATTTCCTGGGAGCAATTACCTTAATTGTGATAACATTGGAATAGGAATTGAGATGGACAGGGGTCCCTGAGGGCTGCTGTTTGTGGAATTTGAAATATAAACACCAATTTATAAGCATAAAGTGTTTAGTGTTCAGGACATTTCTAACCAAATGGATAACATGCACAATTTAACAATACCAAAAAACTGTATTATAAATGAGTTGGTTTTTCAGTTGTGTATAGCCTTCAGAACCTGTTAACCATGAGGAACAAAGACCTCAACACTTTGAAGCTAGTCATGTATTATCCCAGCACAAGAATGTCGCAGGGTGCAAAAGGCAAACTGGTGACAAGCAAATCAGTAAGTTAGCAATTGGCATCATTCCCCATAAAATACCACGAAACTTGAGATCATGGTAAAATATATTATCAAAGTACTAGAATCTCCTGATGATAGGGCAAAATTAAATATGCAATAATTGACTCAGCGATGTCATCTCTAGGAATCTCTACCAAAAATACACTGGCAAAAATATACTATTTACAATAGCTAATGACTAGACACAATACAAATAAATATTCATCACCAAGAGAAGGACTGAATAAAATATGGTATATTTACCCAATGGAGTCCTATATAGCTAGGGCCTCAGAAACATAATCAGCCAAATACCATGTGTGGGCCTTGTTTGTTTTATGATTTTATGTACATATAGAAGACATTTTATGAGACTACTAGGGAAAATTAAACACAGACTAAACATCAGATAATAAAGAATTATTATTATTAATTTTGTGGGTGTGATAATATTTTGGTCATGTTTTCTTAAAACATGAGATAAATACAGACATATTTGGGGGAATAAATCATCTGAAGTTAGGCTTTTGCTTTTAAAATACTCCAGTAAACAAAAGTGGGGGGAGAAGAGAAGAACTGAAACTAAAACAAGAATGTGGATAAATGTTGAAGTTGAGGAACAGTATTTTTTCAACTTTTGTATACGTTTAAAAAAATTACATAATAAGTTTTCAAAAGGTACTATACATATAAATATACTGCATAAAGAGAGATATAGAAATAGATAGATAGATAGATGATAGATAGATAGATAGATAGATAGATAGATAGATGCCTTGGTCCTATCCAAGAGATCTTAACTCAGTGAATCTGGGGCAGGATTTGGGTATCTGAATTTTTTTAAAGACTCAAAGTCCTTTAGCATTCCCATTGATCAAATAATAGGATATGGCATTTGGGGGTAAAACATTCTCAAGGATTTTGAGTGTTATAAATCCATACTGACTATTAAAGCCGTGATTAAGACAACAATTTTTTCCTCAGACAATTCTAAAAACCCTTCAGGATTCTTAAGTGACTTAGGGTTACATGAATAACATGGATTTTTATCTCAGCCTACTTTGATGTTCGTATCTACTGATTAATAGAGAATCCTGGTTGACAGAATGCCAGATACAGACATAATATGCTTAAGTCAACTTGAGGGCAGGGTCAGAATCGTCTCTGTCTTTTATAAATGTCCACAATCTCTACCACTTCAAAGACTTCCAGAGGGGATAACATGTATATCTATGCTGTGCTTCAGTGCCCTCAAGAAGAGTCCTTTAATAAAATCCAAGGTATTAGTGGTGATAATACGGAAAGTCATTCACCCCTTGAGCTCACTTTTGCCATCAGCCGAGGAAGAAAAGCCTAGATTGGTGAATGGTATCATTGCCACCCAACAACAGAAAGAATGAAAGACATGAAAGGAGAACAGGGAAGAAAAGGCAGGCTTGCTGGGGTGGAAGAGCCCAGTCACCTTTTCCATGTTTGAAAGCAGAAATACATGGAGCCCAGCAATGTTCCCCCTGCAGCTTTCTTTCACACACAGAGGGCAGGACTTGAATCTACCAACAAACATAAAAAGGTACTTCGGACTAATCCCTGAAAGAAAGAAAAAGAACACACATGTATTTTTATTTTACTATGAGTTTTAAAACCTATTTTTAATTAGCATTTGAGCAATGCTGAGCCAGCAGCAAAGTTTCTCTAAAGCATTTTATCAAATTGTTTATTAAAAATGTTTTTCAGGAATCATGGCTCAGCGGTTAACCAACTCGACTAGTATCCATGAGGATGCAGGTCTGATCCCTGGCGCCGCTCAGTGGGTTAAGGATCCAATGTTGCTGTGACCTGTGGTGTAGGTTGCAGATGTGGCTCAGATCTGGTGTTGCTCTGGCTCTGGTGTAGGCCGGCAGCTGCAGCTCTGATCAGCCCCTCACCTGGGAACCTCCATATGCCATGGGTGTGGCCCTAAAAAGACAAAAAAAAAAAAATTTTTTTTTTTCAAAACAAAACTGTAGAACTTTCGGTTTGGGAAGTATTTTCTTAAGGAAAGCTATCTTCAGTAAAGTTCAGAATGTGGTTGGTGCTCACAGGTCACTTTAGTAATCTCCACTGTCATGGGGTGTTCCTCACTAAACTCAGCCATTGTGGAGTCTTCAAGATGATTATGTGTTGGATGCTGCCTCCAACTAACAAAGCTCATTAGGGATTGATATGCAAGGTCAGAGTGCAAATTTATTAATTTGCACTGAGAAATAAAACTTCTAGATGGATCGAAAAGTCCATCTGGTATTGGTAGAACCAATATCCATTCAACAAATATTTATTAAGAACTGAAGTAGGCTGAAAATGGAACCCCAAAATAACTAGCATTAATCCTTGGAACCTGCAAATGTTACTTTATTTGGGTAAAGGGTATTTGCATTTTGAGATGGCAAGATTTTCCTGGATTTATCCAAGTGGGCTCTAAATGTAATCACAAGTAAGCTTATATGAGAGAGCCACAGGGAGATCTGACTACATATCCACAGAGGAGGCCATGTGAGGATGGAACAGGGGGATTTCAAGATGGTGGCCCTTAACTTTGGAGTAATGGCGGGCACAGACCAAGGACTGCATGCAGCCACCAGAAGCTGGAAGAGGCAAGGAATGGATTCCCCGCCCCCAGGGAATGAAGTCCTGATTTCATGGACACCTGGATTTCAGTCCAGTAATATTGATTTCAGATTTCTGGTTTCCAGAACTGTGAGAGAGAGAATTTCTGTTGTTTTAAGATACCACGTTTCTGGAGTTCTGGTGGCCTAGAAGTTAAGGATCTGGCATTATTACTGCTATGGCTTGGGTCACTGCTGTGGCACGGGTTTGATCCCTGGGAACTTCTGCATGTCGCCAAAAAAAAAAAAAAAGGAGGGGGGAGAAACCCTGATCTGAACTACGTTCTTAAAGCCAATCAGAGGCAAAAAAGACTGGCTGTTCTTAGACCTGGGTACCAAGACTTTATCAATTGATCAACTGAAGAAAAAATTCTACTTGTTAACTATAATATACACAGTTCACCTTAGATATATTTCTGTACGCTGATTTTAAAGATGCCTTGTGAATTATATACATAACATACATCCAAAAAAGTTCACAAATCATAACTGTATCAGTTGAGTTTTTATCAAGTGAACATATACATGGAACCAATCCCCTTATTAAAAACTATTGCCAGCCCCCCAGAAACCACCCTTCTTGTTCCTAAGTACCCTAAAGGTAACCACTACTCTGACCTTTAACACAATAAATGAATTTTATCAGTTTTTCAACTTCGCATAAATAGAATCATTTGCACAATATGTACTCTATTTATCTGGCTCCTTTCACTCAACGGAATGTCATTGGTGCAATTCATCTATGCAGTTGGGTGTAGCAGTCACTTGTTGATTCTCATTGCTGGATGGCATTCCATTGTGTACATATGCCATACTCACTATCCATTCTTGAGTACTTTTCAATTTAAGGCTATTATGAATAGTGCTGCTATGAACATTCCAATACCTGTCTTTTGGTGAACATACTCCTAGGATATGTACCTAGGAGTGGAATTGCTAGGTCATAAAGATGGCATATGTTCAGCTCCAATAGATACTGTCAAAGAACTTTTCTAAAGTAGTTGTAGAATATGCACATTTTAAGTCTCTTGATGCAAACTGCCATTCACAAAGGTTCTCTTTCCTTCCATTTTCCCAGCAGCATATGAGACAACATATATGGAAACATTCCCAGCAGTGGGTATTTATACATTTTTAAGAAACCTTTGCCACTTCAGTGGGCCAAAAAGCGGTTTCCTGCTATTATTTTCATCTGTATTTCCTTGATTGCTATTGACAGTCAATAAACATTCCACAAAAGAAAAAAACCCAAGTATCCAACAAACATGAAAAAAATTCACATCATTTCCAAATGATCTATTGGTATGTCTTTTTCTTGGTTTGAAAGGCTTTGCTTTATATTAAAATCACAAGAGATTTTTAAATGATAACTTCACATACACACTCATACTTGAATACAGGAGTATCGGTTAAGAGTCCCTCATTCCCTCTATTTTAACCTTTTGATTCACTAGGCAAATTTACTGTGCATACATCATGGTCAAGGATATGTGCTACACACCCTAGTGGACACTAAAATTGTTTGAGATGTATAGACTCTGCCCTCAAGTGGCTTATAGTCTACTGGCTGCCTAAGACCCACAAATGGATATCTACAGTGCAGCGAAGCAAGCTACACAAGTCACATGGGCAACAAGGAAGTAAGGGGCTTAGAAGAGTAGAGGAAGGACAAACAACCTTTGGCTGGAGTATGAGACTGTACTGAAGGCCCAGCCTCCAAGCTGAAAGATAAGAGGGCCTTCTTCCCTAGTTGAAGCTGAAGGGGAAGCATCAGTCAAGCTGGCAGTAACACCAGAAGGAGGCCTAGGGGCTCACTGTGGTCCACAAATGTTTCTAAAATAAGAGGAGCAACTACGGATCCTAGGTTGATTCTTATCCAGAATTTATGCAGGAGAATGATGAGCCCGGAACCGTCTGTTTAAAGCCAGAGAGTCACTGTTTCAAAAGATTTCATTGGCATCAAGCTGTTCCTCCATATTCAGCCTCGTGTTCTGTCTGGAAGAAATCCCCCCACTGGGCTCAGTGCCAGGCTATGCTGGGTGGAATTAACATGGTCAGCTGCATGTATACAAGGCTAGGAAAGCTTTGCCACTGAGGCAGGTAAGAAAGTAAGCTGGGGAGGCACACTTAAAATGCTGGAGGCAGACTGAGTCAGTCTCAAATGTTCTCCTGTTTGAAAAATGAAGAAAAATAAAAGCAAGGGCAGAGCAAATGGAATTGTGGCTCTGATTAAAGAATCCAAGCAAAGTTTATTTTGAGTTGCCTTTTATAACAGACAAAAACAACTGGAGATGGGAGTGGAAAGCAGAGAAACAGTGCCTGAGGAAGTCATGTGAACTTGTAAGTATCTTGGCCAAAAAACTCCAAGATTCAGATTATACTTATTTATCTTAGGAGTATTACAGAATATTTGGGGCTTTCCTGCCACTTGCTATTATATATATATACCCTAACACTATGTGGGCAAATTTGTCTTCCTCTGTTTTTCTCACTCTACCAACACCCACCTTCTTTGCCCTGTGGCCCCCTCAACACATGTGCGCACACACAGACACATACACAGACACACACAGACACACAGACACACACACACACACACCGCTGGGAATGCTCCCTTAGAACCAAGAAAAGACCATAAACCTGTTCTTAGGCTTAGAGCCCAGCGAAAGAAAATAAGCAGCTAACTGTGAGCAAGAATCACTGTTATCTGTCATAGGCTTATTTCCCTAATGCTATTCAAGGCCTCTAAACAAATTATCAAAAGAACTTGTGAAAGAATGGGAGTAATTTTTCTTCCTAGAATTTGGTGGACCACAGGTGCAGCAGTGGAAGAGGTGGTCCCAGGTGTAGGTAATACAGGGTTGCATTGTTTATAGATAATTTAAAAATAATAACACCACTGGTGGGTCCATAGATAATTTTAAAACAATAATAACACCGCTAGTGGGTCTGCTTTATTTTCACCATGTGCTGGAAATTCTACACAATCCCTGACAACATACTCCTCCAAAAACTCTTTGATTGTCCTTCTCCTTCTCTTCTTCTTCTTTTTTTTTTTTCCAGTTGTGCCCACATCATGTATAAGAGTTCCAGGACCAGGGATCAAACCCACGCCACAGCAGCAACCTGAGCCACAGAAGTGACAATGCTGGATCCTTAACCACTAGGCCACCAGGGAACTCTGCTGTTGTTCCTTTTAAGTTTCAGTACTACAATATGTATGTAAACTGAAACAGAGCAATTTTTAGTGATTACCCTTAGATCAACATGGTATTCTATAAGGAAACAAATTCAAAGAATTCCCAGTTCTAGAGCCAGCCCAACACACACAGACCCAGCTACATGTATTCATTTCTAGAGAAAATCTGATTTCAAATCCTTTGAGCTCACTTTGAATGCAGTTCCTGTCTCCAACCCCAATGCTATGAATGGTATGGCGCATCTCCACAATGAAACAGTAGATTCAAAATAAACAATGCAAACAGAATGATTGTAAAGACAAAGAAACAGAAATTAAGCTATTTTAACTCTGTCATTCCATGGATGAAGTCTCTGAACCTGGTGGCAGTCATTGTTTTGGAAATGTTTCCTCATGAGTTTTCCTTTTTTGTTGTTTCTGTCTTTTATTTGTTTGCTCTCTTTCAAAAATGACAATAATGAGATTAAAATTTATTGATCTGGTACCTTTTAAGGGCTTTTTGTACTGTAATCTTCATTTTATTATTTTTTTAAATGGCAAAATATGTTCAAAATTCAAAGAAAATGCTTGCTGTCTACATTTCTTATCTAGCTAGTAATATTGTTCATTTTATTTCATGATTATTCTTGAAGATAATTTTGTCAAGAAATGATCTCTGGTTGTCAATACACCAGTGGCACTAATGGAGACCAGCAGTTTCTCACTGCTGGAGCTGGAGGTCTAGAAGTCCAGGGGCAACTTGAATCATAACAGATCTCAGTAACCTACCTGAAGATACATCTAAGAAAAAGAGAAGCAGACCCTGGAGCTCCATTAGACACACTAAGGGTGTGGTCCCGGCTCCTTAAACCAAGAAGAGTTATACAGTAGACAAGGAGGACAAATTCCACAACAGAAACCAGGCCAAAAAAAAAAAAAAAAAAAAAGACCAGTTCACTATGCAAGATAGGAGCTTTCAAACTTTTTCGATAGCAACCAACACTAAAATAAGTAAAATATATATTCCACATACAACCAGAACACATACTAATACACATACATATTATTATTTTTTGTCTCTTGCTTTTTAGGGCTATACCCGCAGCATATGGAGGTTCCCAGGCTGCCGGCCTACACCACAGCCACAGCAATGCGGGATTCGAGCAACATCTGCAGCCTACACCACAGCTCACGGCAATGCAGGATCCTTAACCCACTGAGCGAGGCCAGGGATGGCACCCGCATCCTCATGGATGCTAGTCAGGTTCGTTAACTGCTGAGCCACGACGGGAACTCCAGTATTATTTAAATAATACTTAAACTGTACTATGGGTGATGAAATCCGTCTACTCTATTCTACTTCACTGTTTCAAAATGTTGATTGTGGCTCAGTAAATTGATTCCATGGCCCACTATTGAGTAATAACCTATAGTTTAAAAAAAAAAGACTGGTATAAGGGGAGGGAATATTGATCTTTAGGCACTCAGATAATAATTTAGTTTGTTGATCTTTTACTGCACAGCAGGCTTTGAAGAACCAGATGTTCCTTCTTATCCTGTATCCTGGAGCAACCAGAGCTCAGTCTTCACTAAGAACCAGAGACAAGGATGAGTTAGGGCCAAAACAAAAATAAAACAGGACCAAAAGGCATAGTAAGGTAAGAAAAGAAGGCCTGGGAATTTTCTGATACTTTTAACTAATGAAATAAGCACTCTTCAGCTAAGAATATCTCCATAAGTCAAGGGCCTAATTTATTAGTGCAATAGAAAAACAATTAGAAATTTCAAGTAACTTTGAGAAAGGAAATGCAATAGTATAGTACTACTTCACTGACAGTGAACAATATTTATACAGCCACAATAATGTAAATGTTTTTTGATTTTCCACTTACAGAATCAAACCATAGAAAAATGAAGGATTGATTTGAATTTTGTATTTATTGTTTTTATCCACCTTCAAAAGCAAGAATAAGTAGAAATAAATTTATAGGGGCAAAGGTTAGGAGGTGGACATGTGGGAGAAGGGTTGAGAAAGGGGTAGAGTCACTAAGATCCTCATCTTACAAAGTGAATATTTAAGGATACTGTACTTTATCTCTAGTCGATACAATAAAAATGAAAATATATTACTTAAAGCTATAGAGGTAACTAATAGTGGAACCAAAATAGAAATATGAATTTATTGGTCAACTGAGAAGAGAAGAAACATGTGAGTGAAATCTCCCCATTTCCTATATCATGGAGTCAATATATAATGTATACAAGTGATAAATCAAGAAATAGTGGAATTATATATTATATTTAGGGATGTAATGGTAACATTTTAAAAAGGGTAACAGGAGTTCCCGTCATGGCACAGCAGAAACGAATCCAACTAGGAACCATGAGGCTGAGAGTTCAATCCCTGGCCTCACTCAGCGGGTCTAGGATCCAGCATCGCCGTGAGCTGTGGTGTAGGTCACAGATGTGGCTCGGATCTGGCATTGCTGTGGCTGTGGCTGGTGGCTACAGCTCCAATTTCCCTAGCCTGGGAACCTCCATATGCTATGGGTGTGGCCCTAAAAAGACAAAAAAAGAGAAAGAAATACAACAAACTCCGCCAATCATTTTAATAAATAAATAAATAAATAAATAAAAAGTAAAAAGGGGAACAAAGTAGTTTAAGAGTAGATGCAACTGGGAAGGGGCAGTATTAGGGATGATTGATTTTATTACAGATACTTCTCTGCACAAAATGACTTTTTAAATCATTTTCATGAATTACTCTGATTTAAAATAATAATAAAATTAATAATAACCTTGATGGTATAATTATTGTAACCTGGAAATCCATAAGCTTTATACCCTTGAATTTCTAAAGCTATAACTCAATGACTGAGATAAAAGGGATCATGGTGCTTTAGGATCCTCTCTTTCTCTTACTCCTGGCCCAGTTTGTGTAAATTTGTAAAACTGATTTTATATACCATTCATTCGCAAATGACACAAATATGAGTGAAATAAAAAGTTTCCCAGAAATTAATCAACTTCTATGGGATGAGAAAATTCTACAGTACTTTGACTATATTTTATGTTCCTTATTTGATCGATATGCTTCTTAATGCTAGCCATGTTATCCTGCATAAGAGAAAAGCCATTTTCCTTTCTGTTGAATCATAACTTGCACTGCCAGGACCTCCAGAGAGAACTTGTGTTTATGAGTTGCATTAGCAGTGTCAGATGAGGTGTAGCTGGGATTCCTAGCAGTTTGTTCAGGTATAAGACAGAATGGCAGAGCCGAAACAGACCTCAGACATGGTCTATCTCCTTGTTCCTCAAAGTGGGGTCCCAGGACCAGAAGCTGGAGCGTCACCTGGGAGCTTGTTAGACACGCATCACTTCAGGCCTCAGAGCTGCTCAATCACCATCTGCATTTTAACAAGATCCCCAGCTGATTCTACTGATTTGTGTGAACAGTAAATTTTGAGAGGCAAGGTCATTCTAATCTGATCTCACTCTCAGTGCAGGACCCCTCTCTCCAGCATCTCTGGCAGGTGGTCTCCCAGCCTCACCTGTGTTAAGAGTAGTGGATGTTATTTTGTAAAAGGAATTGACCAGCATGGACTTGAGGGAGGCTCATTTCATGATGTGCTAGAAACTGCCTGGCAGACCGAGGCAGGAGGAGGGCAAGCAGTATTGGGGCTGGTGGAGGTGAGGGTAAGGCCTAAGGAGCCAGTGTGATCTGTGGAGGAACAGGACAATGCAGTGAAGTTTGATGGGAGTGAAAGGGCTGGATCTGAGATGAAAGAGTTCATTCAGCCAAGGGGCAGAGATGCTGGAAGCAGCCAAAAGAACTTGGCTGAGAAAAGCCTCAGGAAGATAGCCTAGGCTAAAGAACGAGAAGGTGGTCAGCGTTTGATAGAGAGCCTTTTTAAAATTGTCCTATGGGAGTTCCCATGATGGCTCAGCGGTTAGCCAGCCCGACTAGCATCCATGAGGACGCGGGTTTGATGATCCCTGGCCTCGTTCAGTGGGTTAAGGATCCATTGTTGCTGTGACTGTGGTGTAGGCCAGCAGCTGTAGCTCCGATTCAATCTCTAGCCTGGTTCTTAGTCGGATTCGTTAACCACTGAGCCACGACGGGAACTCCTGGGAACCTCCACAGGCTGCAGGTGTGGCCCTAAAAAGCCAAAAAGAAAAAAAGAAATGGATGAGTAAGTTTTGTGTTTCACAAAAATTAATCCTCCATATCTCTCTCTTAAGCCCCCTCCATTACGTCTGTAGTTCTACAGGACAGATTTGCCCTCTTTAATTGCAACCCCTTCCATGCATGCTCTGGCCTATGGCATCTTGGGCCTGCTTTATCAGTGTAAACTCTTCCATGTATGTTTTGTCTTCTAAAAATGTGTCGATATATCTCACCTGCTCCAAGCCCACTCTATCATTCTCAATATTGCCATGAGTTTACACATTTTTATTCCACTTCCATCATTTTGATGTGAGGAAGAGGAGTTAAATGCATGCGGCCAATTTATCAGATTTAATAGGGAATTTGGCTCTCTTTTTTTTTTTTTTTACAGTTGAGTATTAAATGTTAATCGAAGGTGGCAATAGTGATAGTGATAAGAATGATCACTAGAAATGCACAAGTTCTGTAAAGCAAGATAAAGATAGCTACTTTTGTAAAATACCACTTTCTGTCCTCTAAGAGCCCTGGATGGTTCCTCTCTGATGATCCTGATCAAAGCCAGATGGAGCCCTCAAGGCTTCCCATTAACTGGTCCCACCTTACCTTTAGGCCTTTCTCTTTCCTTGCTTGCCAACTCAGAACTTGTTCTCATGACCTTTCTCCTTTACTACCCTCAGATTCCAGCCTCTCTACCTTTACCCCTATAGCTCCTTCTGCCTAGAACACTGTCCCCTACATTCCAAAATTTTCACTCCCATCTATGCCTATCTCAAAGTCCATGAAGGCTTTCTAAGTCATTCCCAACTATATGTTCTTTTCTTCCCCTACATCCTTATATGCTTACAGTCACCTAATACCTCCATGCATTTATTCATTCATGCTGTAAACATGATGTAATGAGCACCAACTCATTTTTTGGCCACGCCCATGGCATGTGGAAGTTCCTGGACCAGGGATCAAACCCTTGCCACAACAGCAACTTGAGCCACAGCAGAGACAATACCAGATCCTAACCCAATGAGCCACCAGGGAACTCCCGAGCACCAACTCTTTACCAGACACTGTGCTAAGCACTAGTTATGGAGACATGAATAAATCAGAGATAACCCTTATTTTTCAACAGCATGTTCTCATTCCATGTCACATGTGCTCAACTTTTTTCCCCACATTCCATCATCTCATTTCTGACACTGGCCTTGAAGCAACTATTAACATAGCAGATGCCTAAACACCTTGTTGAGCTAGACTTCTCCTACATTCTCTTGTCCTTTTTATACTTTTAGAAACAGTTATTTACCTTAAATTTTCGCTCCACTCCATTTAGGAACCTTTATCCTCTCAAGCCAAAGCTTTGATAGGCATTTACTAATGCCATCTGCCAAGGACATCAGAATGTATGTGCAATGCTCAAAACTGACAAATACACCAGCCAGAAAGGTACACATAGCCACAGGGCTTTTGGAGTCTCTTTGCTCACAAACAGCTACAGACACTACTCTAGAAAAGTCCTATATTCATGCCCATCCCTACCTCCATCTCTGTCTGCCAACTGTCATTCTGCCATGGCGAGGAAGTCATTAGCAATGTTTAACCACTGTCCCAGTACACACAGCCTCGTACACACTCATTTGTATAGCACAGGCGCTCACCAAGTGCACACAGGAACAAAGAACACTTATCTCACCTATCTCTGTGCCTATTTTGCTGAACATGGTCCTCAAGCCTTTTATGTAAGTGGTTCATGATAATTAGTGTAGTTTCCCATGTTCCCTTCCTACTTACTTCTGAGTTCATACTATGTTCTGAAGTGTTACTATCATAGTTTGGGTTTCCAGAGAGCAGAATTTGAGACAGAAATTAGACATTTATTGGGGAGTATTTTAGAGAGTCATCCCTGTGAAAGGGAGAGGAAGAAAGCTAGATTGGGCAGAAAGAGTGAAAGGGAGAAGAAGAAAGCTAGAGTAGGTAGAAGGAGAAGCTGGGCTGTGCTGCCAGCCCAGCAAAGGTTCAGCCAGTCCCACGGTAGTTATGTTGCTGGGATGGCCTTCATTGTTGTCTCAAGTTAAGACAAGGGGGTCAAACCTTCACATCTATGTACTGATCAGTCATTGGATCTCACTACCCCTGGAGAGAGGTTAAGATCGTGGGTGAGGCAGTTTTCTTCAGTGGAGGCAATCGTCAAAGAGACTGACAATTGAAGACTTTCTGCAGGCAGCATTTCCAGCAGCTGGGGGAGTAAGTGCTTCATTCCTGAGGGGGATCAGCACATCATGGCAACCACCACAGTTGAGTTTCCTGAAAGCCTGTGCTCTAGAGATTGGTGTATTACTGCAGTAGGTGTGGGCACACCAAAATCAATTCAAATGCTTCCTGGACTAAAGTAGTATTTCTCATTCAGTTACCCCGAGGCCTTAGGGGAATGTTACTGGCGAGAAGACTCCCACTGCTCTCTACTCAGCACAAGTTCTAAGAGCTTCTTTGCCACAGAAATAACAAGGGGATTAGGAGGGACATCTCAAGCTGTCAAGTTACCAGTATACCCTTTCAGATCAATGAAAAAAAAAAAAAAAAAGAATCAGCACAAGACAAAGGCATGGAGAAATAAGAATCTGTGCTCACTCCTTTACTTATAATGCCATTTTCCCTTTTAATATTCATCTATGTGCTGCTGTCATTTACGCAAGGCCTAGGATAATCTTTTCTGTATAGCAGGTGCTCAATAAACATTTATTTAAAGAATGAATAAAGGCAACATCAGAAAAACCACTCTTCTCAACTATGGTGAAGAAAAAAAACCTGTTTTGAAGAATTAGTGAGAAAAGCGTATTTCATTAGTTTATTGTGTGTTTTTTTTTTTTTAAATGGATTGTTATCTTAAATGTTCTGGGTGGTGACTTTTTTGCTTGACCACTAAATATATTTGTGGTTAAACTCACTAAGCAGTAATCACACCTACTCCTACTTCTTGTGGTATCCATTTCAGTTTGTGTTCCAGAAACGATAAATAAAAATCCTGCTTTGGATTGAGCCCTGGCTCACTGTACTGTCTGCTTTTCCTGCAAGTTGTCAGGAACCAATGGTTAAGGTCAAACTCATCTGACATTGATGATATTTTCAAAGCTTATGATTTCAACAATGAAAAAAAGTAAGACAGAAACTAGAATGTCCACTGAGTGCATAGTATCTAAATGCTGCTGGTATTATTTGCTAGACAACAGATGAGTCCTATGAACAAGAAATTTCTAAACTGAAAGGTTCCCCATGGAGAGCTTGCAGCAGTTTCTTTGTCTTTCTGTCCAAAATGTTTAATCAGCCTGCTCCTGATAGCCAGTTGACTGTTGTAAGGCAATAGAGCTACTTTCTACCCACAGTCTAAGCCTTCTTTGTCAGTCCTCTGGAAAAAAATTTCCCTTCCATGGCTGTTCTGATGCTCTGGGCTTGACACTGAGCACAATGACAAGAGCTGATGTTCTTTAGAAACACAAAGTGAAAATAAGCCAAACTGGAAACCTGGATTATTTCTCTTGAGATTGTTCCAAGCACACTCTCCTAAGGTCCTCACCATCACACAAACCTCAAAATCACCAAGGCTCTACCCAACAACCATTACCCATTTGCTCACACACACATTAAGAAAGGGGTTCTTCCTGGAAGATGTTGCTGAGCATTTAATCAATGCATTGTACAAGCGTTTTTCCTTCCCTGAGGTTGCCGCTGCTCTAACTGCTGAGAAAACCTCATTCTATTCTTGAGGCCAAGCTATACTTGTGGTGTCAACTCACGAGAACGAACTACAATCAGTCCATTAATGGGTTACAATATCCTAGACTAAAGAAGTAGCTACAATCCCAAATTGGAGCCTGGACTTTCACTTTAGACCACAGGATATCAATAACTTCCCAAACATTCCCTCAAGCTGATCTCTAGAAGAGACAGTAAAAACCAAGAATATAATTTGACTCTTCACAAAGTACAAGGGCATTTGCAATATATGCTAAATGCCCAAATTTATGACAACAAAATCTGGCTTTAAATCACCAGGAACCATTAATGTCTAGAGTCTTTAACTGTAGGGATTTCCAAGATCCTGTTTTATAATTTAAGATCTAATTTCTGAGTCAAGTTCAGTTAATGTAGTTGTATGGAGAAATTGTTAAAAAGTGGAAAAGGGTTCCTTATTTTTTTATTCATATAAAAAGCATGTCTACCATGCGAGAACAGGAAAAGATAGTGGAAAGAGGGAAATGAGGATGTAGGAAACACCTTTAAAGATATCTGTTTATCCCAAAATTAACCCATTTTTCTAAGAACGGCTTTCTTCATCCACAGGGAATGAGGCCCTGGCAACCATCTTTGTGTTATGTGACCCTGAGCCTCAAGTCACATCTGATTGGATCCAAGGCAGACTTGGGCCAATCAGTCTTTCTCCTTGGAATGATTAGTTGAGATTCTAAATAGCTGGCTAGTCTCTTGTGGCTGGAAGAGAGGACAAATAAACTTGGGACTAGGAGGCCAGTTATTACCTCCCATACATGAGGAGAAGCCAGTGAACAAATAATAAAGAGTGAAGAAGCCACATTGGGAGAGATCACAAAGTGTGACAGACAGACAAGCTCAACCTACTGTTTTAACTTTTTACTCATTGTTCCAATTCACAGAGCCTTGGCTCCACTTTCTGCCTTTGAGTCTGTGACTATGTCTATATTCTCATTAAAAAATCCCTCCTTTTGGTGTAAACAAGTTTGAGTGGGTTTCTATTTCTTACAACTGAAAGAACCTTGTCTATAACAAGCAGGATTCTTATTCTGTTAACATCATTGAGTAGTAACTATGATTCACACTCTATCATTTCTTGTTTACAGAGTCTCTAGTCTATGTTAGCTACAGATCTGAAAACTAAAACCTCTACATTTTCCATATCAGTCAGGCATGAGACCAAATACACTGAAAAGAGAGTGGGCTTGAGAAAGAGGCATGACATCAGAGGAGAGAGGTTGGAACCTCTACATGCCGCAAGTGCGGCCCTAAAAAGACAAAGAAAAAAAAAAAAGAACTCTCCCTGACCCCACACAAGTTTTAGCAACAGAAATACTGTTGCACTTTTCTAAAATGGTGAGCATGATTTAGTCTTCTAAATTATGAGGGTTGGAGAAGAATAAGAGGAGAGAAGATTCAAGCATCCTGGCATGGGCACTAACGCACTGGGTGCAACAAATGGAGTGAATGCAGGAACATCTCAGAATTGACTCAGCACTAGCTCTAAAGTTAGTGCTGAGTCATGCCGCCTCTTACATATTAGATAAGGGAACAAGAAGAAAGGATAATAAAGATGATAACCATTCTAATTGTAGCAGCTAACACAAATTAAGTTCTTACTGAGATATTGTGAGCATTTTAGATACATCAACTCATTTAATCTTCACAATAACCCCAAATGAAAAAAAAAAACTGAAGCTCAAAATTTCTAAGGATACACAGCTTGCAATTGTGGATTTGGTCTTTAGACCCTAGAAATCTACTTCCAAGATCACAGTCTTAACTTCTAGATTGTGTCTCAACAATGGATAACTGGAAGAACTGCCCATTTGAGGCTAAATAATAGATGTTGAAAAGCTCTTTACCCAAGTGACTCCCTTATCTCTTTCCCTGAGCTTCTAATTCATGCAACTTCTTTCACTCCTATGTGGGTCAGGATCCTGGCAGGAAGCAGAAGGTATTCTCAAAGAGCATGATTTAAAAGAGTTTACAAGGTATGAGAAGGATTAAGAGAAAGCAACAGGAAGCGGTGAAGCACTCCAAAATTGGCAAAAGCAACACCACCCCCACAGCTGAATGGGCAAGAGGAGAGAGAAGTTACCAGAGCCTGGGAAGATCTATGGCTATAGGAGAGAATCACTGGGTAGGTGCTATGGCTATCAACAGAGAACATAGCCTTACCAGATTTTGGCCTGACAGGGAGGCTACTGTGGGTACAAATATCCTAATCTCTCTCATTCTCTTCCTGCCCTCTGTTCCTTGAAAGTGCCTCCTGTTGGGCAAAATAAAGGAGAACAGAGGCAAAGGGGTCCATCAATGCAGCCCATACAACTCAGCTCCTGGGAAAGAGAGCAGAGCAGAGCCGAGTGGGGTGTGGATCTAGAGAGGCAAGTATACAATATCCATGACACTTCTCTTCCAAGGTTCCAAAGACAGGAAAATATATGTTTTAACATTAAAAACGTGAAATCATACATAATACAAGAAAGGAAATCAAGAGAGGATACTGGAAGTGAACTAAAGATTCTGAAACCCTGGAAGATGGAAAAATGATAGAAATGCTTATTAAAAAAAAAAATGGGAACCAGAAGCTTAATATCTCAGAGTAACCAGCCTCAAGGGTTTAAAATTAGAGCCAACTAATTTTAAGAGTGAAAAGGCTTTAGGTACTTCATTGAAGAATTGTTTTAGGAGTTCCCGTCGTGGCTCAGTGGTTAACGAATCCGACTAGGAACCATGAGGTTGCGGGTTTGATCCCTGGCCTTACTCAGTGGGTTAAGGATCCAGTGTTGCCGTGACCTGTGGTGTCGGTTGCAGACGCGGCTCGGATCCCGCGTTGCTGTGACTGTGGCGAAGGTCGGCAGCTACAGGTCCTGCTCGGCCCCTAGCCTGGGAACCTCCATATGCCGCAGGTGCGGCCCTAGATAAGGCAAAAAAAAAAACAAACAAAAAGAATTGTTTTAGGTACACACTGTCAGTGGGTCTCCACCCCCCCCCCCATTTGTTATACAGAGTGTCAACCTTTTAAAAGAAAAGGTAAGTGATTCAGCCCGCAAAATCAAGTTTATTTGGGAATAGCAGAGGAATTTCAGATGGGGACAACCAAACTATGGCAAACCATAGGCAATTACATAGAACAAAGGAGGAAATCATTCTTGTATAGAGGAGAGGAGGAAGTTGTGAGGGGTTGTTTTGAACAAAAGTTCACTGGAGGAAAATAAGATTTTGAAGTGGTAGTGGCTTCTCATTGGTTGTGGACAAGAGCAGCAGGCTGTTGCCCGCCAAGAAGAAATAAATCTTCCTTCTTCCTGTTGGACTATGCAGGTTTTGATGAATGGTACATGCATGAGAGCCCTCCCTTCATGGCTTCCCAACTCCAATTTTGAGTTAGGTTGCCTTAAAACATAATTTTCATAAGAGCATATATACCGGATAGAGAGCATCTAGCTAAATAGAATTGACCTCCAAGCATTACTAGAAACTTGAAGAAAGCCATGTCATGAAAAAAAAAAACAAAGCTGAACAAACAGAACTGGACTCAAAAGAGATGGGAATAATTAAGGGAAGAGAGAACAACATTTTTTCAAGGATCAAGTTAATATTCAGATTCTTCTCTGCAGTCAGACCTCCCCCTGAGAATCAAACTCATTTTCAAATACCAGCTGGGCATACAGCAAAGCAAAGTCCCAAAATAACTGGCTTCTATTCCATCCTCAAACATTTTATCATTCCTGAGTTCTTAATCTCCATCCATAGCATAACCATCTATGCGCTAAGACTATAAATCTCAACTTAATTTTTTTTCTATTTCTCATCCTTACCTTAAGCCGCATTTATAATTCCCATTGGTTTTAACCTAGAAATGCCTCTCAAAATATAATTTCCATCTCAGGTCCCACCATTGCAGATAAGTTTTCATTGTCTTTAATATGAAATTTGTCAATGACCCTTGTGTCAGTTGAGGTTCTGCGAGAGAAACAGAGCTAATAGGAAAGAGATGTGTGTGTGTGTATGTGGGTGGGGAACAGACAAATCTAAAGTCCAGAGGACAGGTCAGTAGGCTGGAAACCCTTAGGTGGGAGCTTCTGTTGCTATCCACAGGAAGAGTTTCTTCTTTAGGGAAATTTCAGTTCTGCTCTTAAGGCCTTTCAATTGGTTAGACCGCGCCTACCCAGATTACCTAAAATCATTTTCTCCACTTAAAGTCAATTAATTGTAGATGTTAATCATGTTTACAAAATATCTTCTCAGGAACACCCAGATTAGTGTTTCACTGAGTAACTGTGCCCAACCAAGTTGACACATAAAACTGATCATCACAGCTTCTCACTGGTTTCTCCTTCTCAATGACTTTTCCCCTCCCTTTTATCCTGTGTGTCAATGGATCTCAAGTCAGGAGCCACATCAGAATCACCTGGAGGCCTTTATACACACACACACACACACACACACACACACACACACAAACTATTCCTACCATATTGCTCTAGGGTAATCCTACTTAAAAATCTGTACCTTATCATTAAATATATGGTATGGTCCAAATTCCTTAGCTATGCTTCCAGAGCCTCAAGATTTGGCCCTAATCTCCTCTCCTAGTTTCAACTTTTGTATCACAACAGTTACATCTGGTCCCTCTTATCAGCCTTGTCCACACGTTTATTACTGCAGGGATCACAGAGTAAATGCCTACAGAGGCCAAGTAGGTAATTTAAACACATGAGTTTAAGTATGTGAGTTTGGGCAGTATGAGACAATAAGAAATGTTGCTGGATGGAACTGAGCTGATTGGCATGAGGTTTGTGAGGCAAGAGGAGTGGGGTGGGAAGTGGGACTGAGAAGAGATAAATGAAGCAGAATATAGGTATTACAGCCACTGTTGGTTCACCATTCTTTTGGCCAACCCAGAAGTCACACAGCTTCCTTATTGTCAATGATAGTTTCCTTACTGTCACTGCACACCTAGAATGATTTTCTATGGCAAGCACCTATGACTCTGCCTGAGGACTTTGGCTATCAGAGAATGCTCAAGCCACTTGCAAAACAGGCTGCAAATGTCAGGGAATTAATGCCCCTGGGATTAGTTATCAACCAAATAGAGATGGGAGCTGGTGGATAAATAAGCCCATTTCTTGCCTCTCAATTCTGAAACATATTTCATACAGAGGCTCCCCAGTGGCAACGCACCCCAGCTACCCACAGAGGTAACCTGCTCAGTTACATCCCATTTATTGGCATCCTCCCTTCCCTATCTCACTTCCTCTCTCTCTCACACTCCTTTATGGGACCAACTCCCAAAGAAGCTGCCCCCAAATTCCTATCCTTGGGTCTCCTTTTGGGAGTGGTGGAGGATGATCCAATCTAAGACAGTAGGCTAGACATGCATAACAGTGGCAAGAAGGAGAAGTCTAAATGAGGAAGCATCCCATAATATAAAGCACATGGAAGGTCAACGCAACCCTGCTTATTGAAGTCTGGTGGACAAGGGAGAGGGTCTACTCATCTTCCTCTGGGTATGTCCAGCCCAGCTGGACCCAAAACCTCCACAGAGAGCACTATATAGATGATTCTACTGAACTATTTACCTTACCCAACCTTCACGTAATTTATACGTCCACCTTAGAAAATTTAGATGGAATTGAGGTTTAACACTAAGAAATTTATGTTAAACAGACTCAAAACCTAGCTTGATAAAGCTGAGCCATAAAAATATTGTTCCTGCAAATAAACAGCAACTTTTCCTTTCCCATCTGAAGTCAGATGAAGAGGAAATAAATTAGAAGGTGGCGAGTGTTCTGCATCTCAACCATTGTTTATGGCTCTCTTCACTTAGCTATTCTAAATCATGCAATGCCGCTAAGGGTCATAAAGGTATCACTTTCTCCACTCAGTGAAAGAAATGAGAGTTGAGGAAGGAGAATGTTATTTTGCAGTAAGGGAAACACAGTGCTGGAGATTTATCTGGGTCTTCATCAGAGGGACCAGGTAGTTTGCATTCACAGCATCAGAATTTGAGGCATTTGCTTAAACCAGAAGGTCCAGAAATGGATGAGATTCCAGGCCTTTTGCAAAAACAAACATAACCAGATCACTAGTATCTTCCAATTAAGTGGTATTACCCACCTCTTCCCCACTGAGAAATTTTTAGATATGTGATTGCTAGCAATCCCCAACCCAGAGTTTTCTGAAAGACTGGTACTAACAAGAATTCAGTTAAAGTCATGGACACACTTAAATAGCATCTACTATGTGTAGGAGCTGTTGTAGTAGAAGGTGTGGGACATCCATGAGCAGCCAGGTGGTTAATGAAGGCAACCAGCTTTCCGGGAGGGCCTGCTTACCTCCTCTGCCCACTCAGTGCACCAAAATCTTGGCAGCAATTGCAATCCTGGAACTTCCTGTCTGAATTAATTACATGTAATGAGACCTAGAGGGATTCCTTAACAGAGGACTTTATGAAGAAAACCAAAAGGTTCATTCAAATAATTGAATCCACCTTTAGTAGCAATCAAAATATAATATGTGTTCCTCTATATATTTGTGCAATACTATAAAAACCCTAGTCATGCACATGCTGTATATATTTGTGAGACGTATATCTAAAACTCTGAGAACTACTTGGTCACTTTGTATGGGCCAGGTACTGTGCTAATTATTTTCTATTTATGAACTTAATATGAATCAAACCCTATGCAGTAGTTATTATTACCAATATTTTGAAAATCAGGACAATGAGTCTCAGAGAGATAAATTAACTTGCCCAATGACACACAACCGAGAAGTGTGGTGATTACATTTGAACCCATAGAGATTCAAAATCCTATGCTTTTAATCACTACATAAAATTAATTTCTGAGTTCTCCCCACTTTATTTAACAAGATGCACAGACTTGGGATTAGAGATTTACTTAATCTTTGGAATGAGATTACAAGGCCCTCAAGAGAAGTTATCCATTCATTCTTCTCTAATTAATTAGCAGACATTATTGAACTGTTGTTAGATATAGAGAACACTATACCACATACCCGGGAAACAAAGGTAAATAGGATAAAAAGCCTTCCTCACATGGCATTTTATTTATATCTATCTATATCTGTATCTACATCTATACCTATACCTATGTTTTTAACCAGAGGAACTAGTGTAACTCATGTAGAGTGGGCAGGAAATGGGCAAGTAATGAAACGTAGGCTCCTGGGGCCAAGGAAGATGTTTAATGTTTTGATGTTGTACTGTATAGAAAAAGGAGAGTATATTTGTTAAATATTGTGGCTGTGCAATCAGATCATGTTTAAAGCTCTGGTTTCAACAGTGTGATCTTTACCAGCAACGTGCTCTTAGACAAGCTATTTAATACCTCTGTGTTAGTTTCCTAGTGTTGCTATGCAATCACCACTATCTGGGTGGCTTAAAATGACAGAAACTTACTCTCTCATAATTTATTCTCTCATAATCTCTCATAATTCAGGAGGCCAGAATCATGGTTGGTTCCTTCTGCAGGCTGAGGAAGAAATCGGTCCCATGCCTCTCTCCTGACTCCTAGTGGTTGCTGGCAATCCTTGGCTTTCCTTGGCTTGCAGCTGCACCACTCCAATCTCTGCCTCCATTTTTCACAGGGTTTCTTCTTTCTGTGTCTTTGTGCGCCCTCTCCTAATGTAATGATTTCTGTCATCGGATTAGAGGCCAGCTCTACTCTTTCATGACCTCATCTTACCTAATGACATTTGCAAAAACTCTACTTCCAAATGAAGTCACATTCTGTAGTTCTAGGTGGACATGAATTTGGGGGATATGCTATGCAACCCACTAAACCCTCTAAACCTCAGTTTCCTCATCTGGAAAATGTGGATAATAGCAGTACTTCCATTACAAAATTATTGTAAAAATTAAAGGATATGTGTATAGTCCAAGTACATAGTAAGAAGTCAATAAATGTTAGTAATAAATAACAGCTATAACCTTAATGACTAGCCTGAGATCTCTCTCTACCATAAGGCAGAACAAGTTCCATGGCCACTCTGAGTGTAGCAGAGGCCTAAGGCAGACAGATAGAGGAATTGAAGATAACAGGGAGCTGTAGTATACCCTGATATTTCAGTGTGTCTAGGAAGAGTTTCTGCATTGCATGAGGTAAGGGGTAACCATTTCAAAACAAGAATAACAAAGTGATGGGAAGTTCCCACTGTGGCTCAGCAGTAGCGAGCCCAATTAGTATCCATTTGGATACAGGTTCTATCCCTGGCCTTGCTCTGATGAATGGATAAAGAAGATGTGGTACATATATACAATGGAATACTACTCAGCCATAAAATGAAACAATGCCATTTGCAGCAACATGGCTGGATCTAGAGATTACCATACTAAGTGAAGTAAGTCAGAGAAAGACAAATATCATGTGATATCACTTTTATGTGGAATCTAAAATATGATACAAATAAATTTATTAACAAAACAGAAACAGATTCACATAGAAAACAAACTTTTGGTTACCAAAGGGGAAAGGGGGGGGAATAAGTTAGAAGTTTGGGATTAGCAGATAGAAACGACTATATATAAAATAAATAAAAAACAAGAACCTACTGTATAACACAGGGAACTATATTCAATATCCTATGATAAACCATAATGGAAAATAATATGATAAAGAATATTTGTTTTTGTTTTTGTTTTTTTTGCCTTTTGTCATTTTAGGGCCGCACCTGCGGCATGTGGAGGTTCCCAGACTAGGGGTCTAATCGGAGCTGTAGCTGCCGGCCTACACCGTAGCCACAGCAACGCAGGATCCAAACCGCATCTGCGACCTACACCACAGCTCACGGCAACGCCAGATTGTTAACCCACTGAGCAAGGCCAGGGATCGAACCCGCAACCTCATGGTTACTAGTCAGATTCGTTAACCGCTGCGCCACGACGGGAACTCCGATAAAGAATATTTGTAAAGGCTCTGTTGCTTTGTACATACACTCATAGGATCCTTATGTATTTTTAGTGAATTCATTATGTTATCGTTATGCAATGTCCCTCTTTGTCCTGATAATTTTCTTTGCTCTGAAGTTTACTTTAATAATATTAATGTAGTTACTCCTTTTTATAATTAATGATTATGTGGTATATATTTTTCCATTCTTTTACTTTCAACCCTATATGTGCTGTTGTATCTTATGTGAGTCTCTTGTAGACAGCTGTTCACTCTACCAGTCTCTTAATTGATGTATTTAGACCACTTTCCATGTAAGATCATTATTGATAGATTAGGACTTAAATAAACCATTTTATTTGTTTTTTGTTTGTTTCCTTTGTCTCTTATTCCTGTGTTTATATTTTATTGCCTTCCTACGGGTTACTTAAATATTTTTAGGATTCTTCTACCCAGTGTCCCTTAAACATTCCTTGCATATTTTGGTCTGTGTATCTTGGCCTACTCCATTGTTCTCATGGACCTGTCCTCTCTGCTTTCTCCAGTCTTCTCAGGTCAAATCATTCTTCAACTTCTTTCTTTCCCATGAAGACTGCTCAACCCACTGCAGGTCACAGCCATCACCCATCGTCTGTGCAGGCAATTTTGCATTTAAAGTATTTTGTAATTATCTTCAATTTACTGTGATATTCTTCCTTCTGACTCTTGTACTGCATCGGATAACTACAGAACATACATAATGAGGTTATATGTTGACTTTCTATAATTTTTTTTTTTTGTCTTTTTGCCTTTATCTAGAGCCGCACCTGCGGCATATGGAGGTTCCCAGGCTAGGGGTCTAACAGGAGCTGTAGCTGCCAGCCTTCGCCACAGCCACAGCAACGCGGGATCCGAGCCACGTCTGCAACCTTCACCACAGCTCACAGCAACACCGGATCCTTAACCCACTGAGCAAGGCCAGGGATCGAACCTGCAACCTCACGGTTCTTAGTCGGATTCGTTAACCACTGAGCCACGAAGGGAACTCCTCTTTTTTTTTTTTTCAACAGAGATCTGCCAAGAGTCCAAAGTGTGCAGAGTATAAGTTATACTGGGTGTTGGTCCAGAAAGGTGAATAGAGCACAACATCTATCGGATGGAGTTCATAGTCCAAGAGAGATACAGACACCTTTATAGGCAATTGTAATACAGTCTGACATGTGTCATGATAGTGGAAACACAGAGTTCTGTGAATACAAATATAAGATAGAGTGGTGAGGAAATACTTCCTAAAGGGAGTGATAAGAAAGCTAGGACCCAAGACAGTAGGGGTTAGCCAATAAATCAAGTAGTAGGCAGGGAAGAATATTCCAGCAAGAGGTACCCAGAGGTAAAGCAGAGCAGAGTGTATATGAGAAACAGATGTAGTTAAGAGACTAGGGAAAGAAAATGAGCAATTACAATAGGAAGGAAAGTCAAGGCCATATGCAGGGCTTTTTAAGTTATGCCAAGGGGAAATACAGGTTAGATTTAAGGTGATCATATATTTTATTGTTCACACCAGGACACTTTTTCTTTTCACTGTAATAAGAACACCTAACATGAGATCTTCCCTCAATAGATTTTTAAATGTAAAATTAAGTATTGATATTTATAGGCCGTACAACAGATTTCTTGAACTTATTCGTCTTGCATAACAGAAATGTTAGACATGTTGATTTCCAACCTCCCCTCTCCCCTCCGCCCAGCCCCTGACAACCACCATGCTATTCTTTGCTTCTATGAGTTTGACTATACCTCGTATGAGTGAAATCACACAATATTTGTCCTTCTGTGACTAGCTTACTTCACTTAGAATAATGTCCTACAGGTTCATCCATGTTGTCACATACGACAGGACTTCCTTCTTTTTTTAAAAGCTGAATAACCTTCCATTATGTGTATATAACCTTTTATTTATCCACTTATCGGTCAATGGGCATTGGGGTTGTTTCCACATCTTGGTTATTGCGAATAGTGCTACAATGAACATGGAGAGCTAATACCTCCTTGAGATCCTGATTTCAATTATTTTGGATAAATACATAGAGGTGGGATTTCTGGATCAGATGGTAATTCTACTTTTAACTCTTTGAGGAAACTTTATGCTATGTTTTATAGCGGCCGTACTATTTTGCATCCCCACCAACAGTGCAAGGGTTCCTATTTCTCCATATCCTTACCAACGCTTGTCTTTTGTTCTCAGATAACCGCCATCCTAACAAGTGTGAGGTAGTATTTCATTGTGGTTCTGATTTGCATTTCCCTTATGGACACCTTTTTTAAAGTCTGGTTTGCTCAAGTACAATTTACATTCAGTAAAATTTACTTTTTTGATTTATAGTTCTGAGTTTTGACATATGCAGAGAAATCATGTAGCCATCACCATAATAAAGTTTTAAATTATATATATAAACATATAGAATATTTCTTATTAAATTTCATATCCCTTTTTAGTGAACCCCTTCTTCCACCCCAGTCCTTAGCCACCACTGATTTGTTTTCAGTCCTTATAGCTTTACTTTTCTAGAATAAATGGAATTGTATAGTATGCATCCTTTTGTGTCTGACTTCTTTCACTTAGAAATTAATAAAATTTGAGATTTTTTCCAAGTGTTTCAAATATCAGAAATTTATTCCTTTTTATTACTGAGTAGTATTCTATATGTATGTACCATTGTTTGCTTATCCATTCATCAGTTGAAGGATAATTGGGGTTTGAGAAGACATATGGTTAAATGTATATTTAACTATATAAGAAACTGCTAAACTGTATTCCACGCCCACTAGCAATGTAAGAGAGCTCCAGTTCCTTCACATACTCACCAAGACTTGGTATTGTCAATTTTTTTGTATTTTCGTTTTTGTTTTATTTTGTCTTAGCCATTCTAATAGGTAAGTAATGCTATCTCATTGCAGTTACACTTTACATTTCCTTAATGACTAATGATGTTGAGCTTATCTGCCACCCATAAATCTTCTTTGGTGAAGTTTTCCATTACATTTTCTGTCCATTTTTAATTGGACTGTTTATATTACTATTACTGAGTTTTTTTCTTTTTAGGGCCACACCTGTGGCATATGGAAGTTCCCGGGCTAGGGGTCAAATCAGAGCTGCCAGCCTACACCACAGCCACAGCAACACCAGAGTCAAGCCACATCTGTGACCTACACTGAAACTTGTGGCAACACCAGATCTTTAACCCACTGAGCGAGGCCAAGGAACCAGCATGCATCTTCACAGATACTATGTTGTGTTCTTAACCCACTGAGCCACAACAGGAACTTCCCTATTACTGAGTTTTGAGAAATTATTGAAATACTCTGGATACAAGTATTTTAATCCAACCAGGACACTTTTGAGAGTGGAAGAGGGTATAAAGGTGGATCCAGGCCTACCTCTCTAAAGCTTACATACTTTTGAGACCCCTCTTTGAAAAAAGGAATACAAAATTACAAAGTTAGTTAAATGGCCTTGGAAAAGTCCATACAAATGAATTTCATTACTTTCATACTGAAACCTCAATTCAATAATAAGATGCTATTGACAATTATACCAGGAAAATAGGCATAAACTGAGATTGTTCTGCATAAACCAAGATGTGTGCTCATCCCTAACTGGGAAGGAACAAAACTGAAAGCAGAGAGACTTGTTGGTATTTGAAGAAGCCAATTAATCACATTCCTTTTTTCACCTCTAGGTTCTTGACAATTAAAATCAGACACAAGAAGCAGATGTGGACTGAACTACACTATCATTATCAACTTTGCTGTTGACAAAGCTAAATTGAATGCAACTGTGACCTAAGTTCCAAAAGCTCTTCCTACTCCTTTCCTTTGAATTGTGTTTATCCAGGTGGATGATCTGAAATATACAAACTGCATTTTAAGGTGTAGAAGCCTTTCTCTGGTTAGCTTACCACATGGACGCAGGAGTGGAAAGGAAAAGATGCTGCCTCAAAAACAGATAGATGAAGGGCATTGGCTGGATGAGGAAAAAGGGAGAACCATACTGAACAATGACCTTTACCCCAATCTCCTTCTAGATAAGTTTAATATTCTTTGAGGAGCATTACATTTGGGAGTATGATGGAATGGAGAGAATGTCAGAGTCACCTCTACCAAACTTCCCAGTGAAAGGAGCAGTGCTGGAATTAACCAGCATTACCCTGAAAGGAGAAAAAGATCAGCAGAAGCTCCCATCTCATGAGCTGAGGCAGGAATGCCAGAGAAAAAGAGAATGCCACGCTCTTAAAACAAAATAAAGCAAACAAACAACAAAGTAAGGGGACTGCTCTGGAATACCTGAGAACGAGATGGCTTGGACTTAGAGGAACTCAGATCATGGGTTGCCCATGAACTTCATGAAAGAAATTTATGTCAACTGAGAGGAAATCAGGTCTAGTTCAGAACGCTGGAAAACCATGAAAATATGATGTCATAGGAACTGATGCCAAAAGTTTTTAAGAAGGTGACACTGATACACACTATCAAATTTGACCAAGTAGATAAGCAAGCGCTGAAAAATTCCCACTGGATTTAGTGAGATAAAGTATTCAAGAAGTTGTATTTAAGAGAAATCCTCTGAATTCTTTAGGATTTCTTCTTCTTAGGTCATCCATCATATGTGCTAAATGATCTCCCCAGTCTGTGGGGGAAGGACCACTTCATATCAGAGCCAGCACACTTAAAGAATTCATACACTTTTCCTAATCTTTCAAGGATGGCACTTTGGTTTGAATAGTGATTACCCTAAAACACTAGGTTCCTAACTGGCTATTGCACAGATCTGTGCAGTGTGGAAACTTCTAGTTTATGACCTAGTTATGATCACTGGTTGTCATTACCTCATTGACCCATATAACTCTTCAAATTCAGCCAAGCCACCAAAGCATGTGCGAGCCTACAAACAAGCTTCAAACAATTGTAACTGTTCTAAAAAAAATGTCCCAAATTTCTGCTTTTTCTTTTCCCCTCAACCCATTGTCTTTCTTCCAACTTCTTGGCTTCTGGATTCCAAGCTCTGTGCTTCATATCTACTTTGCATTTCTTGCCCCTTTGCTTTGGCAAAACTTGGATTCCGCCTCTTGGTTTCTTGGTTATCAGCCTTGTGTTTAGCTTTAAGCCTAGTTTGCTTCTCTCACCTCCACAGACTTGGAGGAGAAAATTCCTGCTCTACCCCAGGCTAGAGGGATTCCTGTGGTGTGCATGGGGTTGGAGTTCCACTGCTTGCTAATTCACTTGAACTCTTGTTCACACTCTCATGTTCCTTCTCTCTTCTCCCTACCCCCTCCTTTCCACACACTGTCTGTGACCTTTATTAGTGCATGCATCAGGAGAGGTGGTGGCTCACTGCGTTTTTCTGGTTTGGAGCAAAGGAAGCAAACAGCTTCCGGGCTGCATAGGTGCTGAAATCCCCCACCCTCCGCCATCACACACCTTTCCCAAAGGACAAATAGCATGTTCACACATATCGCAAGAGAATAAGAGATCCAAACAACATGCTCTGTCCTCCCCACCCCACCCCCACCCTTTTGCATCCAAGTGAGAACAGTACAGAGCTTTGTTCCTTAGTCCCTTTGAGTTTCAAGCCTGCTCTGTGGTGGTTACATTTGCACTGAATGTAAATATTCATTATGTAATTCCTATCCTGAATATCCTTCTGTTTCATTATTGTCTGTCTAGTAGGCTGAGACTGAGTCTGACTTTTTCTGTATATATTCCTGGTTCAGCATCACATATAAATGGGCACTTAATAAGTGATTTTGGCCATGATGGCATAATTAAATCTTTTTGTATTGGAAATTACACATGACTTGACTCGAGGGTTGGTCTACTCTAATTGTGTTTGTGTTCATTTTTTTTTTTGCCTTTTTCTTTATCTTGCCTAATCCTGTCTCAGTAAAGTGGGCTTTAAATTCCAGGAAGGCTCACAAGGGATTTCTGTCTCAATTCCCTCTGCTGGTTGACCAAGGGCAACGAATTAAAAATGTGCATATATATATATATATATATATATATATATATATATATGATCTGCCTGAAGTGGGTATAGAGTGATCCCATCTTTAATGTATTCAAACCACTAATGCTGTCATTCCTAGTGAGAGTTGAAGAAGAACTGCTACTATTTCTACTTGAGAGGCCTCCCTCGTTTCCACAGCCAGTGTTTAGAGAATGTCTTGTCTTCAAGGAAAGCTTTTATTCTTTGGAAAGACTCCAGCTTCTTGTTCTTACTGAAAAACTGATCCAGCTTTGGGCAGCAATGACTATTGTCTAGAGATGAAAGTTGCTCTACATATTAGCCTGACCTAGAGGCTGAAAAAGAGGACAAGGGGACTCTACATTTGACACCAAATTTACGTGTTCCGCAAGGAAAGATTGAGCAACATGTTAGTCATGCAAAGTCACAGACATATGTGGTCATTGGGATACACAGCTATTCTATGGTGACTCCAGAATATCAGGTTGCTTATTAATGCTAAAGGTAAATATTGCTATTCATTCCATTTTATTATTTGCCAAAGTTTACTTCTGCACTGTGTATAACACAGTAGCCACTAGCCACATGTGGCTATCAAAATTTAAATTAATTAAAATTAGATTAAATTGAAAATCCATTTCCCCAATTAAACTAGCCACGCTTCATGGGCTTAATAACATGCAGCGTGTGAATATGTATAGGAGAGCGCAGATATAGAGAACATTTCGATCTTCACGGAAAGTTACTGAAGAGCACTGATCTACCTTAAAGCAAACTGAAATAAATCTATGCACTATAGACTGGAATTTGGTGGCTTTTATACCTCATCTAGTACCTCCAGAGTATAAATTATGAGTTAGGTGGTCTCCTGACAAGGTGCTATAGGCATAGAGAGGCTCTAGCACAATCCATTGTATCCTGGAAAATTTTGGCAAAAGGCCAGCTCTGACTGAATCCTTTCCAGATCCAGTCTTCTGTTAATGTTCAATGCAGACCTCACACAATCGTAAAACTTGCAGCTTCCAGAGATGTTTTCACTCAAGCACCAGGCTGGCTGGAGTGAGGGTGTTGATAAACTCACATATTTCTGCCATTCAGCCTTGTAATTTCCTTTTGTTATGTCTTTACACCCTTCTATAATAATATTTTATATTTTCCACTTTCACATATTTAAGCAATGTGATGACCAGTCCAAGAAAAACCTGTAGAGATCATTTTTTTGAACTCACAATGAATGGATATGTTGACAAGAGTAAGAGCAGAAAAAACTTGGCTTTGACCTATTTGAGTTTACTGCTCTCCAAGATAAGTTATTTCTTCAAGTTTAGACCCCTTTTTAAATACAAATGTACTACCTGTACTAGCTGTGCAAACACAAGGAGTGTCTAACACTTAACATATCAGTGTAGCTTTAATTCATCAGATGCCTGCATAGAAGAGCAAGAGCCAGGGGGTATTAAGCAGTGAACAAATAAAGCTTAATGATGAAGTGACAGAAAAAGGTCTGTTCTTTCTTGGTAACTCTTCTAGAAGACGTGTGATTCTATCTTTTCTTTCCCCTTTGGTTTCCTTAACTTAAATAACAGCTGCAGTGTTCAAGCACAAATTCTTAAAGACTCTGAATTAATAGTCTCCTATTCACTTTTATCCTCCTCAACTGCCCTTTTCCTGCTTCCCCTCTGCTAGCTCTGCCCACTGGAGTTGGCAAGGAATACAGTCAGCTCCTTTTTCTCAGGCTGGCCCCTTTCCAACACCAGTCTTTATGCCTAGTGTTAGATGTGGCTTTTTAAGAATACTTAGTCATCTCTAATTTCCCTCAACAGGCTTTCATTGCCTGGCACCTTTCCTTCACTCCTCCTTGTATAGCAGGTGGAATCCTCATTTAAAAAAAAAAAAAATCAATGTGCTCTTTAAATAACAATTTCAGAAATCAGGTTATTTTCTGTGAAATCAGCAGGTTCTGTTTGCCAGGGTTCCCCATTACACAGAATCTATCCTATCAAGATATTTATTATTCTCCCTATAGGAAAACAATGACCACAAAAATTTTCTACTGTTACTCAAAAGGAGGAAGGTACTTCTCCAAGGGGACATGATGAACTGAGCTACAATGCTGTGCTATTGGTGTTGAATTCTAAATGCGCTTCGCTGCACATGGCACATATTTGGATAAAAGGGGATATGACTGCAGAGGAGATACTTCCAGTGGAGCGAACAGAAGCAACTTCCTGCACCTTGGCAAGCACTTGATTAGAAGCTCAAACCCACTCTTTTTCCTCAAGGCCCCTCCCAGCCTGGTAGATCTCCAGGGCAATACTCTCCTCCAGTCGAGAGGGAAGGAAATGAAACACCAGTCCACAGTGGCTGAATGACTGGCAGCCATGACCCTGAGAGCAAGATTTTGAGTGCAGTTTGCCCCCGATGTTATTAGCACTTCCTTCCCTGGTTTCCTGAGGCAAGGAGGGCCTCTGTGCCAAAGTTGTTGAGGAGGCAAAATAGAGATAGAAAGGGAAAGTCACGACCTACTTCCCATTTCTGCTCTGCAGTGCCATTTTCACACTAGGTAAATAACAGGCTAACAGAGGGGCAGTGATTTGAGCCAGTGGGCCCCAAACAAAATGGCTTTCTTTTGCATTGCTTAAGTAATATTTTCCGAGCTGTAGCTAAAGATAAATAGTATGGCTCACTCTATGCTGGACTACTCAACAGAAACAATCACCGATGCTAATAAAATCAGTATTTAAAAGAAAGCTTAGGGGATTTTAGGAAATGCATCCATACCCATAGAATTGCAGCTGTTACACTATAATAAATAACTTGGAGGCTGGTGGCTTGTCACTAGCAACAGAAGGAAGCCATGCTGTAATGGTCAGCAACTGTCTGGAAAACGATTTTTTTCTTTGTCTCAATTCTATCACTTTTGATGCTTTTGCTTTTAGTTTTAGAGGTTCACGAAGAACTTTGGGTATCAAGTTACCAAATGTGTGTTTAAGGTTATTGAATCCGCCAGAAAAGTCTTAAAAATCTGACCCATATTTAGCCTCTCCTTGCTGCCTAGCACAACACTGAACCGCAGCACCTCACCAAATCCTGTGGTGCATGTCAGAATTATTCCCAACCTGCTCAACACAGAGGACAGAAGCATTACGTTCTTGGCTGGATTCAGAATTGTAGTTCTCCTTTCTTCAATAAAGCAGTGAAACTTCTTCCCTGTATTATATATAGAAGATCAAGTACTTCTTTACCTACTCTCTTCTTCTTCATGACAAAGGACCCTGAATGTCACACAGAAAATTAAGCAGTAAGACCGAGGTTGAAGTAAACTGTAATTCTCCTTGTAGCACTCTTCACACTTATCAGTATGGCTGTCTCCCACCAAGAGACTGGGCCTTTGTCTGAGTTTCCCAGGAAACCTTGAGATAAGGATCAGAGTACAGGTAGTTTATTTGGGAAATGACCTTTGAAAACACCCATAGAGAAGTAGGGAAATAAGACAAGGAAAAGCAAGAGAGCCTATAAAAGGTCCATTATCAAGTCAGCTACACTGGACTTCATCCAGTAGGAACCTACAGGAGGCAGTGTAGGGGGGAAGAGAGGTAGGCTGTTTATACAGCCACTCCTGTCAATCATGATTTAGGGCTGCATCTAGGGAGCATTAATTCCCACCACTTCTGGGATGCCCTACACACAGGCAAGTGGGCTCTGATAGTCTGAGAAAGACTCCAGGCAATGAAATACACATGCTGACAATCTTAAGTGGGACCCGTGTGCACTGAAGTAGTAAAGACAAGGTACGGGGCAGGGCATGGTCAGTATCTGCTACTGACTCAAGCCCCCTTGCTTTCCTGCGTATCCATCAGCAGACGCCCAACAAATGTTTGTGGTCTGGCTGGCTTTGTATCCTGCATTATCACATCCTACATTCCACTCAAACCAGTATTATTTTTTTCCCTTCTGTTAAAAGGCCATGCATTTGACCAGTTCTCAACACCTATGTACAAAAGAAGAAATTTAAAAACTCTAGTGGTATTGAGGAGGGGGGAAACAATGCCAGAACCCTTCATTTGAACACAACTATTTACTGCTACCATTTCCTATTCATTACAGATAAGGTCCCTGAGATTTTCTTTGCTCTCCCTATCTTAAATGTTTAGCAAGAGTAATCACCTGCACCACCATCAGGACTGAAAGAGTGGCAAGAACAATAAGAGTGGCTTGCCTTTCTCCTTAGGCCCTTACTAACAACCAGTCATGGCAAAAAAAAATGCTTTTCAATAGCTGAAAAAAAAAAGTAATTCCAAGATGTAACAAGTTAATATGAAGGTGAAGGAAGGTATAAGCTACTGTCAACTGTATGTTTAATCTGTAACCCCAGAAGACACTGGGCCCACTGAAATTCTATGGCCAGGTACAAAGACAGCCACTGCTCCATTATTCCGAGAGACCCAATGGCCAGTTTTTAGCCCACTGTCCCCAGGCCACCATTGTCATATGATACTAGCTGCTGTGATTATCATCCCTGACAGACCTACTGTGTCCTTTGGGTAATCCTTCCTCTCAAAAGTGCCTGTTTCAGCTAATCCTCAGCATCTGTAGAAAACAACACAAAAAGGTCAATTCCCCAGTGGCTCTGGCTTATATTCTCTTCTGTTACAAGGAAATGTAGTATTAAAAATATTGAACAGAAGAGAAAGATAAAGCAAGACTGGGAGAGTGGAAACATGGTTTATAGGAAGAGAGAGAAAGAGAACAGTGTATCTGGATTATACTGGTACACACACACACATATTTATGTTCTAAGAACTCCTCCATGGTACAAGAATGACATCACTTCACAGGCAGTAAATAAACCACTTGAATCTTGTTTCCATGAGAAGCCAGAATACTATGGAATATCTGATATTTACCTGGTCGAGGTTCTTTTTTAACAAAACTGTACATCTACCATATTTAAGTAATTGCCATTAAAATAATGGTGCTCATTTTCAAATGGGATTTGTCCCAGATATGACAGGATTTTTCAATATCCTCAAATCAATTGTGTGACACACATTAACAAACTGAAACATAAAAACGGTATGATCATCTCAATAGATGCAGAAAAAGCTTTTGATAAAAATCAACAACCATTTGGAGAAAGACTGGAGATTGGATTAAGATGGCGGAATAGAAGGACTGGAGCTCAACTTCTCTCCCAAAAAACAGCAAAACTACAACCAAATGCCGAGCAGCCTTCAACCAAATAGACTGGAAACTTCCAAAAAAATACTCTGCTCCAGAAGACAAAGAGGAGACCACATCAAGAGGTAGGAGGGGCGATTACGTGATAGAAGCAACCCCATACCTCCCGGGTGGGAAGCCCCACAGACTGGAAAGTAACTGCATCACAGAGACTCAGCTACAGGACCGAGAGTTCTGAGCACCACGTCAAATCCCCAAGCCTGGGGATTGGGCACAGGGAGAAAGAGCCCCCGGAGCATCTGGCATTGAAGGCCAGCGGGGCTTGTGTGCAGGAGCTCCACAGGACTGGGGGAAACAGAGACCCCATTCTTGAAAGGCACACACAGACTTTCACGTGCACTGGGTCCCAGGGCAAAGCAGTCTCCACAGCAATCCGGGTGGAATGTGACTGCAATTCCTGCAGGATCTCCTGGGAAAACAGGGGTGACTGTGCCTTGTTGTGGGGGAAGGGCATTGGAGGTGAAGCTCTTGGGAACATTCATTAGCCTGCATTTCTCTGGAGGGGGCCATTTCTAGAAAAATCTGGTCCCTCCCATCAGCGCTGAGAAGCCCCAGGCCAAACAATTATCCAGGTAGGATCACAGCCCCACCCATCAGGAAACAGGCTGCCTAAAGACCCCTCAGGCACACAGCCAGCCTCTAATCTCATCCAGAGACAAAGCCTCACCCATCAGAGGGAGAGGAATCAACCCCACCTACCAGTGGGCAGGCATCACTCCCTCCCATCGGGAAGCCTACAGCAAGCCCCGCCCATACCAACTTCAGCCACAGGGGAGGCAAACGCCAGAACTAAGAGAGGCTACAACTCTATTGTTGGTAAAAAGCTCACCACACCAAAAACCTATAAAAATGAAAAGACAGAAAACTATAACTCAGATAATGGAGAAAGAGAAAAGCCCAGAAAAACAGCTCAGTGATGAGGAGATTATCAGCCTCTCAGAAAGAGACGTTAGACTGTTGATGCTGAAGATGATGCGAGGCATTGGACATAGACTGAAGGCAACGACTGATAATTTACAGGAAACACTGAGCAGAGAAATACAAGCTGTAAAAATTAAACAAGAAGAGATGCAAAATACAATCACTGAAATAAAAAATTCCTTAGAAGCAGCCAACAGTAGAATACAGGAGGCAGAAGAACGAATCAGCGAGGTGGAGGACAGATTAGTGGAAATCACTAATGCGGAAGAGAAAAGAGATAAAAGATTGAA
>PVHT020000193.1:6624512-6645123 GCA_004024745.2 Catagonus wagneri
CTAAAGCAGCTAGAGAGGGAAGAAGCCAGGTCATGGAAACAACCTAAATGCCCATCGACAGAGGAGTGGATAGGGAAGATATGGTACATACACACAATGGAATATTACTCAGCCATTAAAAGGAACGGAATAACAACATTTATAGCAACATGGATGAACCTAGAAATTATCATACGAAGTGAAACCAGTCAGACAATTAACCAGCAACACCCAATTCTACCGTGTACATGTGGCAACTAAAGAGACACAATGAACTTCTTTGAAGAATAGACAATGACTCACAGGTTTTGGAAAACCTTGGTTTTTCAAATAAGACAATCTGGGGGGTGGGGGAATGCACTGTGGGTTTGGGACACAAAATCTATCGAATTGACTTATGATCTTTGTACACCTATAACTGAAATAAAATTCATTGTTAATAAGAAAACATACATAAAAAAATCAACAATCATTTATAATTAAAAAATTCTTCAGAAAGTGGGTATGGAGAGTACATAATAATAATAAAGGTCATATATGACAAACCCAAGCTAACATCATACACAACAGTGAGGAGCTGAAAGCATTTCTTCTAAGATCAGGAGCAAGACAAGGATATCCACTCCCATCACTTTTATTCAACATAATTTTAGAAGTCCTAGCCATAGCAATCAGAGAATAAAAAAAAATAAAAGGATCTCAATTGGGAAAGAAGAAGTAAAACTATCACTGTTTGCAGTTGTCATGATGCTATACACAGAAAATCCTAAAGACGATACCAGAAAACTACTAGAGCTAATCAATGAATTTGGTAAAGTTGCTGGATGAAAAATTAATATACAGAAATCTGCTGCATTTCTATATACTAACAATGAAATACCAAAAAGATAAATTAAGGGAATAATCCCATTTACCATCCCATTAAAAAGAAAAAAAATACTTGGGAATAAACCTAAGGAGGCAAAAGGCCTGTATTCTGAAAACTGTAAGATGCTGAATAAATAAACTGAAGACACAAACAGATGGAAAGATATACCATGTTCTTGGATTGGAAGAATCAATATTGTTAAAATGACCAGACTACTACTCAAAGATATACCATGTTCTTGGATTGGAAAAGTCAGTATTGTTAAAATAACCATACTACTCAAGGCAGTCTATAGAGTTGGTAAAATCTCCACCAAATCACCAATGGCCTTTTCACAGAACTAGAAAAAAATATTTTATATTTGTTTGGAAACATGAAAGACCCCAAATATCCAAAACAGTCCTGATAAATAAGACCAGAGCTAGAGGAATCATGTTCCCTGACTTCAGGCTATACTACAAAGCTACCATAATCAAAACAGTATGGTACTGACACAAAAACGGACATATAGATCAATGGAACAGGACAGAAAGCCCAGAAATAAACCTATGCACTTGTGGACCATTAATATATAATAAAAGAAGCAAGAATATACAATGGAGAAAAGATAATCTCTTTAATAAGTGGAGCTAGGAAAACTGGACAGCTACATGTAAGGGAATAAAATTATAACATTCTCTAGCACCGTATACAAAAATAAACTAAAAATGGATTAAAGACCTAAATGTAAGACTAGATGCTATAAAACTCCTAGAGGAAAACATAGGCAGAACACTCTTTGAGTAAATCATAGCAATATTTCTTTTGATCTCTCTCCTAGAGTAATAGAAATAAAATTAAAAATAAACAAATGGACCTAATTAAACTAAAAAGCCTTTGCATAGAAAAGGAAAGCATAAAAAAAATGAAAAGACAACCTATGGAATGGGAGGAAATATTTGCAAACAATGCTACTGACAAAGGATTAATTTCCAAAATATACAAATAGCTCGTATAAATTAATATCAAAACAGGCAACTCAATCAAAAAATGGAAAGAAGACCTATGGAGTTCCCATCATGGCTCAGTGGTCAACAAATCCGACTAGGAACCATGAGGTTGTGGGTTCAATCCCTGGCATCACTCAGTGGGTTAAGGATCCGGTGTTGCCGTGAGCTGTGGTGTAGGTCACAGACCCGGCTTGGATCCCGCGTTGCTGTGGCTGTGGCGATGGCCGGCAGCTACAGCTCCAATTAGACCCCTAGCCTGGGAACCTCCATACGCCGCAGGGTGTGTCCCTAGAAAAAAGGCAAAAAGACCAAAAAAAAAAGGGAAGAAGACCTAAATAGATATTTCCCCATAGAAGACTAACAGATGGCCTATAGGCACATGCAAAGATGCTCAATATTGCTAATTATTAGAGAGATGTAAATCAAAACTACAATGAGGTATCATCTCATAACAGTCAGAATGGCCATCATTTAAAAGTCTACAAACAATAAATCTAGAGAGGGTGTGGAGAAAAGGGAATCCTTGGTTCAGACACTATGGAGAACAGTATGGAAGTTCCTTTAAAAACTAAAAATAAAGCAGCCATATGATCCAACAATCCCATACCTGGGCATATATCTGGACAAAACTATAATTCCAAAGGTACATGCACCCCAATGTCCATAGCAACACTATTTACAATAGCCAAAACATTAAAATAACCCAAATGTCCACTGACAGAAGAATGGATAAAAAAGATGTGGCATATATACACAATGGAATATTAACCAGCCATAAAAAGAATGAAATAATGCCATTTGCAGTAACATGGATGGACCTACCATCTGTAAGATTATCATACTAAGTGAAGTCAGTCCCACAAAGATAGGCAAATATCATGTGATATCACTAATATGTATAATCCTAAGAAATGATATAGATGAACTTACTTACAAAACAGAAACAGACAGACATAGCGAATGAACTTACGGTTACCAAAGGGGACAGCAGAGAGGGAAAGGTGGTGGGGGAGAGATAAATTAGGAGTTTGGGATTAACATATACACACTACTATGTATAACATAGATTAAACAGTAAGGACCCACTATATAAACGGGGAATTATATTCAATACCCTATAATGGAAAAGAATCTCAAAAAATATATGTGTGTGTGTGTGTGTGTGTGTGTGTGTGTGTATGTGTGTGTGTGTACATACACACATATATAAAACTAAACACAACATTGTAAATTAGTTATGCTTCATTTTAAAAAAAATGGTTAAAAAAATAAAGGTCCAGAGCAAATAAAAAAAAAAATAATGGTGCTCAAAGGAGAAGGTATTATACCCAGATCCCCCTTCCAAAGAAGGAACTACTGCCCTAGCTGTTGGTAATGCTAGTAGAAGGTGGCCCTCAGCTGTCACCCTTTTTGAGGATTGCCAATACTAAAGTAAACTTCCTCACCATTGTCATGATTCCTTTCAGGGGTAGCCCCCATCGAATGTTTCATCACTGCACAGATATAAAGGCTAGATCCTCTTGTTCCAGCTCAAAAAGAAAAACCTCTGAGGAACCATCTAAGACTCAGAGCTCACCAATGAGATGGGTGTAAGCTTCAATAGAGGCTGAACTGCAGCTTGATGCCCGCCCCTGTTTATTCCTGCTTCATTAACCTTCTTTCCACAGCTATTGACCCCAAGGGCTCTCCCCCATAAACTTCCTATGTTAATTTTCATCTCATAATCTGCTTCTTGGGGAACCCAGTCTGTAACAGGGGATTAAATCTCCTAATCCATCAAAGAGTGGATTACATACAGTGAAAAAATTTACTTTCTGCATATTTTATTGTAGGGTGATACTTTGGAAATTGCTAATCAATATATGGCCGTGATCTCTTCATCAGAATGGTTGATTAATTAAAGGACTCGATTTCTCACTCATGTCAGTTTAACAAGCAGACCTGGAGTTCCCAATGAAGTGCAGTGGGTAATGATCTGGTTTGTCTCTATGGAAGTACCAGTTCGATCCCTGGCCCGGCACAGTGGGTTAAGGACCTAGCATTACTGCAGCTGTGGCAAGTGGCATAGGTTGCAGCTCCAGCTCAGATTCAATTCCTGGCCCAGAAACTTACATATGCCATCCACTAGTGCAGCTGAAAAAGAAAAGACAAAAACAAAAACAAGCAGGCCTAAGATCAGGTCTAACCTGCAAGTAGAAAGAGGTAATAAAATGAAATCACACTTTTCTTTCATATTTTCTTTCACATTTTTCCTCTTATATATTAACACAGATAATAATAATAGCAATAGCAAATAAGAGGTATTAAGGGCTTACTATGTGCCAGACATTGTTCTAAACACTTTGAATTATTTCATTTAAACTTTACAGAAACTCTTTGAAATAAATACTATTATTATCTCTACTATACAAATGAGAAAACTAAGGCATAGAGAAATTATACAACTCTAATAAGTGACATAGCCTGGATTTGTATCTAGGCCATTATATGTGAGAACCCAAACTCTTACTGATTACAGTATAGCTGCCCCCACACCAATAAAAAAGTGCCTGTTTATTGAATGTGTAGTTACATTTGATGTCATCAAAGTCAATGATTGTTGATAGAAAACCGTACATTACCCAAGAAATGTGTCAGGTAGGCAGAACATTATGACATCCCAACCCACAATCAGCCTCTGTGGTTGTTGAGCTCTGTTGGAGAAATGACCTCAGCACAGGTTAGTTTCTAATATCAGCTGTGCCCTTACTGCCCACCAGAAGCAGCTGTGCCTGAGCTTGACCAGTTGTCTTTGCCATTCCTCATATGTGTAGCCTGGAAGCTTCACTGTTTATCCAAAGTCTCCAACACTACAACTTTTTCTTTCACTCTCAGTAATGGCCTTGCCTCCAACTCACAGCAAAAAATGGAGGCCAATGATTAAGAACCATACCACTGCTCCCTTCCTCACCTATAACTTGTTCTTTGAACAACTGTAGTTATCTTCCCCTCTCCAATCTCCTAAGAGAGGATGGCCCTTCTCCTGTCCCAAATCTAATCCCATTGCATGTATAAATTCCATCTCCATCCCCATTCTTTTCAAAACTTACTCCACCAACATATTACAGCCACTACTCAGAAATACCATTAACTCTGATATATATTCTTCTATTACATACAGACATAGGTGCCATTTTTTAAACAAAAATAGTATGTTTCCTTACCATTTTAGAAAGCTTTTCACATACATTCTTTGAAACATCTATATAATAAACCATAATTGTGTTGGATATGGTAGACACGACATTCATTCTACTGTCCCTCTTTTGTATCTTACTGAAGTTGGCAACTGAAAAGCTGAAAATACATTTCCCAGAACTTCTTGCAGCTAGAGTTTGGGGTATGATTAAGGCTCCACTAATCAGATGCATACACATGAGTTTTAGAAACACGGAAGTGAGGGAAAGACCTTGCCTTGAGCCCCCTGATGTTTTATCTGGCAAGCTCAGGCATGAAGGCATTTGAGGGTTTTTTATACAGCATCTTTAGCAGAAATCCCAGTGTCTGGCCACAACTAGAAGAGCTAGGACAGGCTTCAAGGTGCAGGAAGGAGGCGAGCTAACCCAGTTGGGTGGTCTGTAAAAGTCTTCCTGAGAAAGTAGCATTTGAGTAAAGACCTGAATGAGATGAGTAAGTAAGACATGCAAAGATCTTGAGGAAAGCATTTCAGGCAGAAGGAACTTAAAATGAAAAGCCCTTAGGTGAGACTCTGTGGCTAGAGAAGAACTAAAGATAGGAAGAGCAGTAGGAGCTATCAGGGAGAGAGCAGGTTCGAAATCATGGGTAGCTTTGTAAGCCATTATAAGTCATTCAGATTTTATTCACAGTGGGCTGGGAAACTACTGGATGGTTCTTTCACATATAACTGAGTGAAATGACTGCTATGCCTAGGTATGTAGAATTAAGGAAATAAACATCTGGGCATGAGAATTCACGCAATCAAAGATGTAGAAGCTGGAGGGTGGGTACATAGCAAGGTTAGGAACAGTTATTCACATCGAGGGCACCAAATGTCATTGGAAGGTCAGTCGGGAAAACCATCCTCAAGAAGGCAGGACCAGATTTGTACTTTTCCATTCAATAAACACTTATGAACACCTATTATATGCCAACTATTCTTTTGTTCACACATTTAACAAGTATGCCTTGATTCTTACTAGTTTGCTAGATGCTGAGGAAACAAAAACTACAAAGATGAGTGAAACATGAACTTGCCCTTGAGCAGTTTCATTGTCTGCAGGGAAGAGATCACTTTGAAAGAGCTATAACAGTAATTTACACTAGAAGGGTAGCTAGGCAGCATAGGGAAATGTGTGTGATTGGGTCACTTTGTTGTACAACAGGACTTAAGGAAACATCGTAGATCAACTATACTTTAATAATAATTTTTAAAAACCAAGAGCAAAAAAAAAAGGGTGGGGGTAGCTAGGGTTGTCAAATAAAGTACAGGACTGCCAGTTAAATTTAAATTTCAGATAAACAGTAAATACTTTTTAGCATATGTCTGTCCCAAATATTTCATGTAATGGTTAGTTCATGGGAAATATATTAACCTGGGAGTTACCACTGTGGCTCAGTGGTTAATGAACTCGACTAGTATCCATGAGGATGCAGGTTCAATCCCTGGCCTCGCTCACTGGGTTAAGGATCCAGTGTTACCGTGAGCTGTGGTGTAGGTCGCAGGCGTGGCTAGGATCTGGCATTGCTGTGGCTGTGGTATAGGCTGGCAGCTGCAGCTCCAATTTGACCCCTAACCTGGGAACTTCCATATGCTGTGGGTGCGGCCCTAAAAAAAAGAGCAGGGAGGGAAACATTTACCCTTTAAGTGTCTGTTGTTTATATGAAATCAAATATAAATGGGTGTTCTGTACCCTCATTTGCTAAATCTGGCAACTACAAGTTGCACGTACAATGGTCTTCAAACTGGTATAAACCTTGGGAGTCCATGAAGACTTTCCAAGAAATATGTGGACACAGTTGGATTTTAATGGGAACACTGATCAAATGTGACCTTCCTGAAAACAGGCCTGTGATTGAAGTTACCTTCCCTTTTCCACCTGGTCTTTCACAGTTGCTTTGCAGAAGAAAGAACTCCATCTCTGCCTTCCTGAATGTTATTCTAGTGTACTGCAGACAAAGGAAATGAACTATTGCAATGTCTCTGAAGAGGTATATAGAATGAATCAGAAAGTATTTCTGTCTTTGTACCAAATGCAGCATTGTTCCCAGCTGGGACACTGTGTGCCCTCTGTTCACAGCACTCAAGAAGTACATAGAGGACCAGGTGAAGGCACAAGAAAACAAAATGTGCCAGGCGATAGGAAGAAACAGGATCCTGAATGAGCAACTCTTCAAAGAAGATGAGGTTGACAGGAAATCCTTAGGTTGATCAACTTTAGCCATAACAATGGAGCAAAACTCTGTTGGTTATTCTGTCATTCAGAACTGGCAAGAGTCTGGGTATTGGCTATAAAGCAGGGCATAACCACTGGGCAGGTTCTTAGCCCTCTGGCAAATAGACTAGACTCTAAGGTTACCCCCAAATATATGATTCTTAGATTTAAGGAAGAACACTGAGTATTTGGGTTGTACACATTTAAATTTTTACAGTTTATAGCAGTTTCAAATAAGTTCTGATTACTCAAGGATCCCACGATAATGCTCCTGAGGCTGAGTGTTTCTCAGTTTTAGAAAAACAACTCTAAGCTTTTTTTTTTCTTAGAGCTTTCCATGCCCCAAACTCAGCATAAACCAATTGCTGGCCAGGCTGGGCAAGCCAGCCATAGGTTTGCTCTGGATCCCACTGGAACTGTCTCTTCCCTGCAATGGCTGAGACTCTCCTACTGGGTCATCAAGAAGAACATGGAAAGCTGTAAGAAAAAATGCTGAGAGTTACTAAACCCTGGGAACAGCCTCTGGAGCACTGCTATGGGATTCTTGAATGGTGTTTTGTTTTGTTTGTTTGTTTTGCTTATTAGGGCCACACCCGTGGCATATGGAGGTTCCCAGGCTAGGGGTCAAACTGGAGCTACAGCTGCCGGCCTACACCACAGCCACAGTAATGCGGGATCCGAGCCATGTCTGTGACCCACACCATAGCTCATGGCAACACCAGATCCTTAATCCACTGAGCGAGGCCAGGAATCAAACACACAACCTCATGGTTCCTAGTCAGATTAGTTTCCGCTGCGCCACGACAGGAACTTCATGAAGTTTTTATCTCAGTGGTGAGAGGCACCCTTCTTGTCTCTAGCCAGGGGTATTCTGGAGCTGGCTTGTACCATCCTAGCTGGTTGACATCATGTTGGCAGTTTAAAATTGGCCACATTGGCCATGGTATAAATACCATGAAATTTATCAAATGTCACAAAATCAGGGCTTTTTTTTTTTTTCTGAGAGCCAGTTGTTAAACATTTATCAGAACAGTGCAGATCCACCCAAGAAGAGACCACCATGCACTTAACAGCAGGTTCAAAGGTTCTAGTGCACCTAGAGAGGCTGCAGACACCCTATTAACAGCTGAGCAGGAACAATAGAGACTGTGATGACCGGAGGGGCAGAAGTGGCAGCCAAGGCACCCAGCCCAGTAGAGCTGTAGTCAGGCCGAAAGATGATTTATTGTCCTCCTGGTTAGTCCCA
The DNA here is from genome assembly GCA_004024745.2 of Catagonus wagneri. Lineage (NCBI taxonomy): Eukaryota > Metazoa > Chordata > Mammalia > Artiodactyla > Tayassuidae > Catagonus > Catagonus wagneri. The sequence goes on from PVHT020000193.1 coordinate 6,633,027, forward strand.
GGAATTCCCGTTGGCAGAGGGAAGCTGATATTTTGCCAGGCCTGAAAGTCTTAAATTGAACTGGGACAAGGGTGGGGAGACAGGCAGGAGCAAATGAAATCTAGGTCCATCTCACTAATGTTATACAAGGTGTTAAGAAAAAAATATCTAAACCTTGAAAATAAAATCCTTTCAATGTCATATTGGGATTGTTTACTTATCTACCCAATGTACCTTTGTTTGACATTGCTATTTGCTATTAATCACTGGCTCAGTTTGTGTGAAGTTACATGTTAACTTGTAGATCTTTTCTAGTAACAAGGCAAATAATTTCCATCTAGTTGAAAAGAAAGCCGTGAGGGTTATGGTGTTTTATTGTCCTGGAGGATGTAAATCGGTCTTGTATCTGATAGCAACTTATTTTAATATCCTTTTTAAATGCCCATAAATACTCAGTCCCTCAAAAATGCTCTTTCAACCAGATTTTACCATGTTACCAATTCTCTCATTAATGAGTTAATAAATCTTCAACATGTGCTCATACTAGATGCATATGAGTTTTTAACTTTTTGAAAATTATACTTTGGCAGCATAACTAGGATTTGGCAAGGTAAAAGACTTCATCTCAGCTGATCCTAGGGATAAATATAATTTGGAACCTTGTCATAGAGCATTGCAATGGGCACAGATTGACAAATTGATACAATTTCTGCTCTTTATAATCCAACATTGGTGTTATCAGCTCCCCAAGGAATAGAGAAGACTTTGGCCAGGCTTGGCGGGATTACAGAGTTACCATAAATCATTAGTCCTGTAGACAGAATATCTCTTCCCAAACACAACTATTGATGCCTTTTGTATCATAAAGCTTAAATCTGTAGAGGGGAAAAGATTCATGTGTATTTGAATTGTTAAGCTATCATGTGTTTGTGTCTGAAAATGTCTTGAATGAAGATGTCTCACATAACCTCTAAAACCAATCACTCTTTATAAACGGACTTGCTTGACTGCAGAAGCCCTGAGAAAAACCTCCATTGTGCTTTGGTTTTTTAAAAATTTTAACCAACACTATCCTGGCAGCCATTCTAAATGCATGAACTGCACTGCACCTCTGCTGTAATGTTTGCAAGGCTCAGAAATTGGAGGCAACAGAGGAGTAAAGCTGGTGACAACAGAACCGTGCTGTGTCCATCCTGCTACTCTTTCTCCAAGCTATTGACAAGGATGGATGGCTTTCACTGTAATCTGCTAAGCCTACTCCACGTACAAGAGTGTCTAGCTCTTTTGTTCAGCTTTTTCCTTCTTCATGAGCATCCTGAGGAATGACAAACCTTGCCAGAATCCCTGAAAAAGGTCCCATTCAGACCTGGGTGACACTGAGTCCCAGTTCACATGCTCTTGAGATCCCACTTAATACAAAGCACGATATTTGGTGTGTTTAGTGCTGACAAGAAGCTCACCTGGCATACAGCTTCAACAACAGCCCATTCCTCGGAAAAGCTTGACCTGTCAGTCCGGTTCCCTGTGGCATCCACCACACACAGAAAGCTGGTTCAGTCCCTTTTGTGCAAAAAACTTGGGCTTTCTCTCTTTTTAAATTTTTTTACAAAAATGCTGAAACCAAACTACAAGAATACATTGTGATGAGAGATTTGTCTTTGATTCCCCATTGGACTGGTGAGCCCAGGAGCCCTGAATTTGAGTTGAACTAGGAAAGAAGCCTGATTAGCACACAGTTCTTGGCAGGTTGACCTAGAGTGAAGAAGAGTATGTATTCCTAATAATCTCAACCACTAGGCTTGATGGCTAGATGAAACTTTATATCTTAAAATGTGTAGTCAAAGCCAGAGAAGCCACTCTGCTAGAAGCCCAGAGCTTTCTGAACTGGTTTCCTCTTCCACTCTGCCATGCAAAATGTCTGCCCAACATGGCCCTTAACACACACACCGGCAATGCCCATTGTCCACTCCAGAAATGCAAACAGCTGTCAGAATCCTACTGAGCATAAGCAACCAGATGGGGCAGATCTGTGTAAAAATATCATATCATGCATTGCAGACTGGTGTATGAATCATTAGAGTATCATTGACTATCAGGCCTCACCATTCCAAAGGATAATTTGGAAGAAGTGGTTTATCCTTACACCTAAAGTTGGGTTACAAATTTTAAAAGAAGCCATCCAAAACCCATTAAAAATCACAGCAAAGCCACTGGGAGAAGCATACTGATAGTAGATTAGTCTAGAAATGAAAAAAGAAAATCATGTGAAATGGTTGCTTCTGCAGGAAAGAAACGCTGGGCCTTCCTTTTTATTTGTACGATGCCTGCACTGACTGCCACATAAAGTAATAAAATATCTAAAAGTTATTAATAAAGTACTTTGTGTTACTTTGAATTCAATTCATAACCTCAACTGAAAACCCAGAATTTATGATAAAATCTAGATGATGGGATTCCTCTTCCCCTCCCTCAAAGACTGACACAATAATGGAATCTTAATTTAGGTTCCATCCTTGGATCAATCAGTTCCTTAATTCCTGGACTTTGTACTTCAAATCAAAATATCTCAGTTTAATTTCATTCTTATATGATATTTGTCTCCAGACTTTGCACTTTTTAACAATGTTCAAAATCGCATACAAATCCCCATGTCAGCAAATGGCCTCCTTTTTATAAAAAAAATAAATAAATACTTTGTTTCCTGCCATGGAAAAACAGGGATAAGTATTTAATTCATGATGAATACAGACAATAAGAATGGGTTATTGAAACATTATCACATTTCTGTCTTACCCTGCAAATTTTTATTAAAGATTAAAGTTAATATACTATCTAGTTATATTAACATAAAATTTGCTCATATTTTTCCAGCGAATGGTGTTTTTGATAATAAATTAATAAGTGGAAGCAAGAAGGATTATCTGCTTCATTCTGAAGACCTAAGAAACTTCCAGTAAAGATTTCTGGATTGAAGGCACGGACCCTAAAGTGTTTTATTAAAAAATAAGTAAGGAGAATTTAAGGGGAGTCTTTTGGCAGGAGGAAAATACTCATTTCTTAGTTGTATGACCTCCATAAACTTTTCCACAGCCAGTTGCCCTCTTTTTAAATAAACTTGAAACTTGTCATAATTTCCCATATGTTCTTAAGGGGAAAAAAAAGTCATCAGTGTGGGCAATGAATTTTTAAAAGGTCAAATATATTTTCTACAGAGACTGGACTGTATAGTTATTTCCAGATAATTTTGAAATTAAAAAACTGGCTGCACCAGGGCATATCTCCACTAAAAAGGTTTTATTTTTTAAATCCTATAGAGTTTATTACCCTTTGTTTATAAATTTATTTACATGACCTTCAGTCCAACTCCTCAGTGTTCTGAGAAGAGATAAAAAAAGAAAATGAAGCCAATGGCTTCAAAACTTTTTACAAATATTTGGAGAAGATTTATTTAACCATTTAAGACAAATATTAAATAAACAAGCATTTTTTAATATGAGGACAGGTTTTGCATCCAGTGAAAATTATAAGAGAAAAGATTCACCTTTTTCTTCACTGAGGAAATTTTGGTTTGCATCTTGAAATAAAAGCAAAGGAAGAGCCATGGGAACCAAAAAGGGGCGGGCATACGAAATGAAAACTCATGGAAAAGTTGATATATAACATCTAGAAAATTAATTTGGATACTTTATTAAATCATAATTTTTTTAAACTTCACAAAAATTGGTATGTAGAGGAAAGAGTAACTGATGTAGACTTGGGCACCAAGGATAAGAAAGAAATTTTGGAAACTCTAAAAAAGAGCATCTGATTGTTAGCACAGAGAAAAATATGTTTGCATAAAATAAAAATGGCCACTTGCCACTTACTAGCACTGACCCCAACTTCTAGAGTAGGGATATAGCTTAGTAATCACTTCTTTACATAAGATATAGACTGATGGACAACTGAAAATTGAAATATGATAAACTACTTGTGGATATTAACTAGAATAAAGTACATATTTCATTGAACAGTGGTCTAGAAATTCATACCAAAGATTTTTTACTTGAAGGGAAAGACAAATGTTTTATTCCAGAATAAATTTCCAGAATATTACCTAAAATAATTTTAATAATATATATGTGGGAGGATTTCTGAGTATTAAAATATGTATATATTAAGTAAATCATTCATTTAACAAATATTTATTGAGCACCAAGTGCCAGGGTATCATAATTTTTATTCTGTAGTGGGGAGAATAAAAGAATATGGCATGATACATTAAATATCACAATTCAAGTGCTACTTCAAATCCTTTTCAAAAGGAGGTTGTGAAGAAGTACACATCTTGAGAGATCATTTTTAATGACAGCAGGTTTCTGTTTGCCATAAGGTCAAAATAGGACGACTTCCATAAAAGTGCCCAGGAAAATGCCTGTGGCATCACATCACTGAAATGGTACCTTCTCTAAGCTACCAGGACAATGTGTCATTTCCTTTATAATTATGTTGTGCTTTGGGTTCCACCCTGAAGCAGACCCTGAGACAAGCATTCAAGTAGAAGGAGTTTATCTGAGAGATGATCTCAGCAAAAACTGATCCAGAGTAGACAACTGAAACTGGGGAAGGGGAGGATGCCAGTACCAAGTTTGTCACACTAGTTACCACTGTGCAGAGCTGGAGTTAAATTCTAGGAGACTGCATAAGATGCATAACTCAAAGTCAGCGCACCCAAGGGATGAGGGGGCTGGCATCTTCATACACTGACTCCCATCAGTCCTGACTTAACAATGAGGATGAGAAAGGAATCTTGACAACTCTAAAAAAGAGCATCTGATTGTTAGCACAGATGTTCCTTACCTCTTCCCAAGCACAACTGGCCTAGCCTGCTCAACAAGTAGACAAAAGTAGGTCTTGGCAGCTAGAGGAAGCTTCAGGGAAAGAAATACAGATTCTGGCAGCCGAAAGTCCTGCCCACCAGCATGCACTGGGGTGTGGTATTAGTCTCCTAGAGCTTTCAAAACAATGTGTCACAAACCACGGGGCTTAAACACAGCAGAGGTTAATTCTCTCATAGTTCAGGAGTCCAGAAGTCTGAAATCAAGGTGTTATCAAGGTCACACTCCTGAAGGTTCTGGAGAGAATCCTTACTTCTTCCAGCTTCTAGGGGCTCCAAATTCCTCAGTGTTCCTTGGCTTGTGGTTATATCACTCTAGTTCCTTTTCTGTCCTTTTTTTTTTTTTTAATGGCCGCACCCGCAGCATATGGAAATTCCCAGGCCAGAGAGTGAATTTGGGCTGAAGCTGTGACCTACACCACAGCTGAGGCAAACCTGATCATTTAACCCACTGCGCCAGGCCAGGGATAGAACCCACACCTCTGCAGCAACCTAAGCCTCTGCAGTCAGATTCTTAACACACTGCACCGCAGTACCATAGTGCCACAGGGGGACCTTCTCTCCCTTGTCTCTGTGTCTTCTTTCCTTCTCTTCTAAGGATATTTATCTTTGGATTTAGGACCCACGCTAAATCCAAGATGATCTCATCTCAAGATCCTTAATTACATTTGCAAAGACTACTTCAAAACAAGGTCACATTCATACATTCTAGGGGTTACGACATGGACATATCTTTTAGGAGGCCACTATTCAACCCACCACAGGTGGTATGGGTGAGGGGACATGAGCAGGACCTCAATGGTGTCTATTGCAATCTAGTCATTCTTAACAATCACCATCAACCTAGTCTGCACCCTCTCATTCCTGGCCCGCTAGCACAAACCACACACCTCAGATAGGCTTTGAGCTACTACGTGTCCTGTCAACTTTGTTTCTTCTTCCTCTATATTTATATAATGTGAATGTCTGCTTATACAGAACTGTGGATTTGTTGGTTATTTATCAGATGTAAATTGATCTTTAAGCGCCATAACCGCAATCAACAGGGAAAGGATGCCGCTTACACTTCCAACAAATCTTTCTGTGGACAAAACATGGTGTGTGTGTGTGTGTGTGTGTGTGTGTGTAGTCGCTGTATAAAGGCAAAACCCTAAAATTCTTTCAATAAAAGATAAGGTTTGGGAATGAAAAAATTGGGCTGCACGTCACAAAATAACTTAACTGAAACCCCCAGAGTTTCACAGTTATGACTGCAACAAGTCAGGAGAACTGTCGAGCTGCACACAATGGGTGAAACATTAATTGGGGCTTGTGCCTTGAATATAAGAGTATGTTTCTCCAGGTTTACCACAGACTGCAATATTAAAACAATTCCCTCAGCAAGTGAAACAGCTAGCAAGCAAATCCACAACACTGCCCCTGCTGTTCATGAGCAAGTGTCTATCAGTTTTTGCCGGATGCTGGATTTACTTTTTCCAGATCAAAAGGGTTTGTTTCATGATTGCAGTTTCTCCTCCTCACTTGCCTGGTAAGATTTTCAGAAAGGTCCCTTTAGAGACTGGGAGGGAAGGATCCTGAGTTGAGTGGCACTCTGGAAGGCAATACAGAAGAGGATGCTGAGAAAATGGGAAAATTCTGGGAAATGTGTTGTGGGATAAAGGGTGGAATAGAGAGGAGCATGCTCACAGAGGAAGCCACAGGCCGGGACCCACTGATACGTCATCCCTGACCCTGTCCCAGCCTGGCAGCCCATTCAGCAACTTCTGCAACTGGCATTTGTCCAAGTCTTTCCATTCCAGCATATTTGGTTGAAAGTGGAGAAGCTGCGAGGGGAAGACTCTCCTAAGACATAATGTACCATTTAACCACTCAAAAGTTGGACTCCATCAATTTCAAACACAAAAGCACACAATGTGCATTCATTTATTTATTCATGCGCTCAGTCTCTAGTGAGTGTCTGTTGGGTGCCAGGCAATATACTAGGTAACTAAGACTTAACCTCATGATGCCTTATCCTGGCATCTTTTCCCTCCAAATTTGGTAACATTATCTCAGTCTTTTTATCTGCTGAATAAAGACAGAGACTCCTGTTTTCTTTCCAAAATATTCTATTTTAAAAAACATGATAGGAGTTGTCTTGTGGCACAGTGGGTTAAGGATCCAGTGTTGTCACTGCAGTGGCGTGAGTCACGCTGTGGTTCAGGTTCCAGTCCCGGCCCGGGAATTTCCACAAACCATGGGCATGGCCAAAAAATTATAATAAAAGGTAAATAAAAATAAAAACTCTGATCACACAATACTGTACCTAAGACCTCATAATTACCCTTTGTTTTGTTAAGTCTAGATGAACTATTAAGTAGATTATAGAACCTAGCCACAATTCAACAATAAAAAGGAAATGAAAATTGCAAGCCAAAATTTGTTTTTAACATGTTTGTTGAAAGCAAGAGAAATGAAGGATTAAAAATATATCTATTCTAGGAAGCTGGGACTTCCACTTAGTAAAAGATGATTTAGGAGCTACGGAGTACTTCACAGGTGAAAAGTTATGCAGCAGAATGCCTTTAACCATGAATTTGAAGGATGAATTATAACCTCTTTTGGTTTAATCACTCTGCCGATTGCCCTCCAGCTAGACACTTAAGGATGACTAAAACTTTTCAGTCTCCATCTAAAGTAATAAGCGTATAGACATCAATGCCAGAAAAGCAATAAAATCTAGACTTCTGGAAGGTGAGGCAGGAGTTCAAAGTCTTTCAGTGTCTCCAATCCCCTCCCCCAGAAATTTCTCTTTGTCTCAGAATTATCTAGTAGTTTTTTTAAATGTAATGAGCAAAGGAATTACTTAGGGAGCTGATCAGTAGCATATCCTTAGATCCCCACCTCTGCAAATTTTGGTTTAGTAGTTCTGAGGTAGGAGCCAGGAAATCTACCTTATTAACAAGCAATCTCAGATAATTCTGTTTCAGGGGGAATGCTGATCACATTCTGAAAAACAGTAATCCAAGGAAAATTCATCCTAAATCTGCTACGCTTGCCCTCTCTAACAGCATGGTGATAGCAAAGGTATTTTCTTGACTTTTCAAATTTTGAATGATTTAATGAACACTTACTTTATGCCAGGCACTGTGCTAAGAGATTTTATACATATATAAAATATATGCATTTTATATATGTATATCTGATATATATATATATATATATCTGTATGTCTAATTCTCACAGAGACTCTGTGAGATAATATCCCCATTTTACAATGAGAGAATAGAGATTCATGGAAGCTAAGCAAATTGCTCAAAATCAAACCTATGACATCTGACACCGAAGCATTTATTCCAAATTGTTACACTTTCTGGCCTCCCAAAGAGTTCTATGAGAGTATAGTGTATTTCTGATGCTCACCCAGTTAACCTCATGATGGTTGATCAATACTTAAAATAATTCACATTACTTTAAAAACATCATTCCCATAATGATCAAGCAATCAAATACAACTCCAGCTTCTGTCTTAGAAAATGTACTAAGAGGCAATAAAAGTTTCATGCATAACCACTATAGGAATAGTTTACAATATCAAAGAGGAGGCTCAGGACTCTTAGTAATAGTAGTGTAGATGATGTTCGACTAACCCTTTTGCTAATAACTATAAACTCTGAACAGCATACAAAATGACCATTTGGAAACACTGGAAGGTGACTTAAAGCAGGAAGACACAAAGAAATGTGACCTATGAAACAGCGGAGTCACACTAGATGAGATTCACATCAATGTGTTTTCTTTTGGGGCACCCTTTACTCTTCACAAATATCTTGGATAAGGCTAAAGAAGAAATCTTGAGTTTTACTGACCTGAAGACTTAGAGGACAGAGTTTGGACCTGACAGAGCAATTGGGAATTCAGGAGGGAGAAATTCCAGAAAAGAGGGAGCCACTGAGAGGGAAGCCACAAAACATACATACAAACACTCCTCAAATCTATGACTGACTTCTGAATTGTAACACATGGAATAAGAGTCCAAGAAGCCTAAAAGAGAAACAATAGCTAGAGAGCTAAAAATCTGAATAGCAATTCTAACAATTGCTCATTGAAGAGGAGAGTTTGGAGTTAGAGTAATCTCAGGTTATAAGGGCTTGGTAAACATCTCAAACTTTCCATTGTAATTTCATCAGGGCCACATCTTTGTAAGAAATGACAGATGTTACGATTAAGGGATTCATCTAAGGGCGATAGGCAAAACTAAACTAGACCTCCCTTAAACCAAATCTCCAAAAGATCAACGTGATCCACCAGTAATTTAAAACAAAATTCAACACTCTTCATAGGAACATAAGAGAATCCAGAATATTTATAATGTATCATGCATTATATAGGAAAAATAATTAGATTTGTGAGGATAAAAAACAAAACGGAGTATGTGAAAAAAATCAGTCAACATAAACAGAGCTATTCATAATGCAGATGTCGTAATTAACAGAAAAGTTTTTTTAAATTACTGTGATAAATGTCTTAGAGAATATACAGGGAAAAAATGGGTAAAAGTGGAGGAATAGGGGATTTTAGGAGATTCTCAAACTGTAAAGAGAGAGAGAGAAACAAAAATTCCAGAACTGAAAAAATATAATATCTAAATTAAAAAGTCACTCAGTGGCCTTGATATCAAATTGTATCCAACAGAAGAAAGAATCAGTAAACTTGAGAACAGGACAATAAAACCACATAAACTGAAGCACAGAGTGAGCAAAATTTTTAAAAAAGAATGAAATTAACCACAGTAACATGTGGAATGGTATCCAGCAGTCTAACAGAAGTTTAATTTGAGTCTCAGGTTGAGATAGATGGTGGACAAAAATTATTTGAATAAATATTGACTAAATTTTCCCATATTTAATAAAAATCAAAACCCCACATATTCAGGAAGCACAGTGACACCCCCTACAAGCAGCATAAATACAAATGAAGCCAAATATAGGCACATCATAGTCTAAATGCTGAAAACCAGAAATAAAAAGAAAAAATTTTAAATAGCCAGAAGAAAAAAAGCATATGTACATGTATGTGTGCATATATATACATGTGTATATGTATATATAGGAACATGTATGTATAAATATATAATATTTATATAAATATATATTTGATTATATAAATATAATTATATAAATATATAATATTAATAATATAAATATATGTATATATACATGCATATATAATGTATATATGTATATATACATACACACACATATATATGAACATGTGTATATATATATATAAAAGAACAAAAACAAGAATGGCATCTAACTTCTCATAAAAAGCAGTGGAGGTCAGAAGACAATAGAAACAAAATGCTCCAAAATTCTGAGCCTTAAATTAAAAGGAATGAAGCAATAATGGTAACATTTCCGATAGTTAGGCAGTCAGGATGAGATAAAACATTGTTGGGTGGGGATCTTTTACATACTCCTTCAAATTCTTTTGGAGAGAAATAGCCACTGTAGTTTCTTAAGTAAGTGAAATGATAAATGCTAATTTGAGGGAAGAAGCATTTGCAGTTAGGTACAGGATGGATTAGATGGGAAAGAAACAAGACACAGGAAAATGGGAAATTAAGAAAGTGATGTCACAATCTAGGCAAGAGGTTATTTTTTTGTAAACATTAATAAGCACTGAGTAATAGTGTCATCAAACGAGGCCTAGGCCTTAGGTAACAGACACAGGAGTCTCATTTGTCTGGACGTTTGTCATGGCCCCCACTCTAAGATGCATCCTCATACTCACTGAGCTCATGAAACTAAAATAACAGACCCAACAACTTGCTGACTAATTCATTTACCCTGAGAAATACAAATATCAAGAGTAACAGAAGACTCGAAGTGGCAGATCAGCACATTCCCTCTCTATATTGGAGGCCAGAGATCTTGATGACTATGGATTCAATGCAAAAGAATTTTAGGTGGATCCTAAGAAATATTCCTCAGCTGAAGTAGCCTGAGCTTCCTCATCCAGCACAAGGAGTCTTGCCAAGGATGCTCTACCTGCTCCTCTACTTGACCCAGATTCCCTTGCTACTGTACTGTGCTTGGGAGGATCCTAAATGGTGTGAGATTCCCTTTTTACCATTATCCAGGCTGTTCTGTTCTTCATAAATGTTAACAAGGCAGTTCTGTTTGCTGTCCAGCCTTGCTGGTCTGAGAGCCATGCTGCCTCTTTAAGGAACTAATTATCTTCTCTGACCTATTGCATAAGACCTTTAAAGTTTAACTCTCAAATAAAAATCTCACTTCAACTTTTTAAGTTTCTAAATTGGCATCTCATCATGGCTTCCAGGAATGACAACAATGTGGATCTGCATTACAGTGGATACAGGAACAACTGGGAAGAAGGAGCAAAGGAAGCTATTAGCAGAGAGTTAAAGGCATAATGCAGAATCACGAAGGGCTGACCAAGAGCAACAGGACAGTGAACATATTTTAGAACCAAAAATTGCTTTTGCCAGCACTAAAGTCCAATTCAGCACCAAAATGCCTTGCCTTCCAGAAATACTCAGAAAATATTTGTGGAATGACAATGGAGTGGGAGCTAAAGCTCCATCAAAGCTCAGGTCTTTTAAACCCTCTGCAAATTCCAGTAAGTACTCAAGTCGCTCATCATCTTCAGGGCAGGAAGCACAGACTAAAGGTAAACAAAACCCATAGACTGCATTGGAGTAAAGAGATTTAGCGTAAAGCAGGAATAATGTAGATTAAAATCCTTGGGAGGCTCAGAGTCATCTCCCAAGGGGATTTTTATCAAAAGGCTAGTTATTACTTAGATTTAACTAGGACAGTATGAACTATTTTGCTATTCATTCTAAACAGTTCTAAGAGCACGTATTTCCAGATTGCATATAGTGCCTTTACACATTTTGTTCATTAATGTCCAATTCTGAAATAATTATTTCTATTTTACAAATGACGAAAGAGACTCAGAGAGATTAAGTAACTTTCCCAATATTATCTTGTGTTTCCCAAGTAACACAGTTACTGGCAGAGCCAAGCACCTGAACTGTGGCAATCTGGATCCAGTGCTCATACTCCAATCCACTACACTATACTTTTCTCACATTTTTGCCAGATCCAAGACCTCCAATCCATCAACATCAGGTCCCCTTGGAGCAACAGAGAAAGCTCTAAAGAAACGTTAAAGCAGAGTCAGTGTCTAGTTTGATCGAGTCCCTTTTTTTTTTTTTTTTTTGTCATTTTATGG
>PVHT020000193.1:6646123-6656832 GCA_004024745.2 Catagonus wagneri
GCAACGCCGGATCATTAACCCACTGAGCAAGGGCAGGGATCGAACCCGCAACCTCATGGTTCCTAGTCGGATTCGTTAACCACTGCGCCTCGACGGGAACTCCCGAGTCCCTTTTTCAAAGTCGATCAAATGGTCTCTGCCTCCAGAATTGACTCCTGACCCCAGGACCAACACCATCTTGCTAGGTGTTCTGCACACAGCATGACCAGAGCCAGACTATGTGCAGGAACAATGGAGGAAAGATGCAGCTCATCTGTTTTTGGCATTATGCTAGCTTGTGGATTTGAGCTCCCTGAACCAGTAAGATAAAGTTCTTTTTTTCTTAGCATACCTAACTTGGCAGATGCTAGCATTATAACTGAGCAGATGTTTTCCCTAGAGAATCTGTTTCCAATACCTTATGATGAAGAATCACCTTCAGAGAATAAACAAATGTACATATGTGTAAGCTCCAGCAAGACAAAACCATCTATTTCAGATGAGAGACAACAAATGCTCTGTGCTTTGGGAAATAGATATCAGACAGGCTGGGAGTCACTCGAGGATTTATTTTTTTGGTGTCATTACTATTTGAGTTTTTTCACTGTCCTTCCCTGCTTCCAGCAACTGCAATTAGGAACATTAATTCTAGATTTTATTGTTTATTTCCCCCAATGTAGTTTGCATCAAACTGACAAAAGGCATTTTTATAAATGAAGTATGCTAAATGTGCTCATTTAACATATTTCTGTAGTGCTTGAATCTAAACCACAGAGAAAGCAAGTAACCAGTATATCACAATGCTTTTCTAAACATTTTTGTAAGTTTTTCTATTGGTTTATTGTTTTGCTGTCTTCTTTTAATGGCCAAATTATTCCCAGAGGTGCTAAGATGCTCATGCAATTCCTTACAAGTGGTTATAACTGTTCAAGATTATCTATCTCAGAAATGTATTATGTAGTTACTAACATCATTTTACTGAATAATGACATTTCATTCTTTACTTACATTGTCCAATCAGTTGATATTTACATGTCAAATCATTCTTAGTTTCACGAGCTTCTATGGATAAAGAAAAGGCAAGTAGGATGGAGACATTACATAATTAAATGAAATTTAAATTAGCTATGTGTGGTAGGCTAAATAATCATCCCAAAAGATAGTCCATGTCCTATACCCCAGAACCTGTGAATGTTACCTTATATGGCAAAGACTTTGCAGATGATATTGTTATAGATCTTGAGATGAGATGATCCTGGATTATTTTCAAGTATCCTTATAAGAGAGAACCAGAGGGAAATTTGACACATACGGAAAAGGAGAAGGCAATGTGATCACAAAAGCAGAGAATGGAGTGGTAAGTTACAAGCCAAGGAAGGCAGGCAGCCCCCAGAAGCTAGAATGAAGTCCTCCCTAGAGGCTCTAGAGCCTCAAAGTGGCCCTGCCGGCACCTTGATTTCAGACCAGTAAAACTTATTTTGAACTTCTGGCTTCCAGAAATGTGAGAGAGTACATTTCTGTTGTTTTAAACCACAAAATTTGTTGCAGCAGCCCCAGGAAACTAATATACTATATTTCTATGTATTGCTTATAAGCTAATTATTTGGACCTTAATGCATTTGTTGATAAATACAATATTACGGCATAAGTTAGATCACTATATTAGACCACAAAAGCCTTTTTTTTTTTTTTTTTGTCTTTTTAGGGCCGCACCCATGGCATATGGAGGTTCCCAGGCTAGGGGTCCAATTGGAGCTACTGGCCTATGCCACAGGACAGCAATGCAAGATCCGAGCCGCATCTACAAAAGCCTTTTTTAACCCTCATGTATTGAATTATACCATGCAGTGGGGATTTGAAGGAGTTATTTTTCATTTTTCTAGCATGAGAAATGTCAAAAATCACTTTGGTGTCCCTGAAGGTTATATCCTCCCCTCAGGAGGGGAGGAGGTATCCAGGAGCTCAGAGGCCAGAGGCCAGAGAAAATGTGTATTATCACATATACTGTGTCTTGAGAGCTTAATAGTAAAAGGCACTCAACTTCTAGGCTATAGATTCCCCAGGGAACAAAACAGAATTATAGTACAGGTTTCATTAGGTAATGGATGGCTAAAGCAATCCTAACCCTCCAGGGATCAATTTGAACCTTGGGGAGGACAGGACTATGAATGTGTGTGCAGTATGAATAATCATCATAGGGTGGGCACACTTGGTTGGCTCCACACTTGGTTGGTCTTCCCAGAAAGGACCAGGCATCTATTTCCTGGATCCGCTCATCAAGGCCTCACTGCCTCAGGGGACAAGCATCCCCCAGGGACTTTGCAGGACAAGTGTTCAACAATATGCCATAGCTTCCAGAAGTACAGCTGGTAGCAGACTGATCAAGCCCAGCTCTTTCTCCACTTGGGTATGAAAGTCAGGTTGACTCCCACTTGGACTGTGTAAGCCCTTGCATTCTGAGAGTACTTGGGTTGAGGAGGGGTGGGGTGGGGGGGAAGAGATGGAGAAACAGGAGGAGTCTTCAGAGTGAGAAAAATAAACTGGATTTCTAAAAAAAAAAAAAATGTGTTCTTTAGCAGTTAAATGGATATATACAAGGAATATATCATTTATAACATGTTTGCGGAGCACATCATGTCAGTTGCACCACTAACAGAAACAATGAAGTCTACTGAGGGTAACAGCTATTGAAATGGTACTAGGGGTAAATGCATTCTAATTTCTGGTAAGATCCCTGGAAAAGTGTCTTTCTTTTAGTAATGGAATAGGGAAAATGGCTGACCTTTCCTTTTAGTCTTGGCACTAATGTCTTGTTCACTCTTATCATCCTCATATGAGTTGTATGCACCTTTCTAGATCGCTCACTGCCTACCAGGGTAAGGGGCTCCAGGCAGCTTTGTCATCTATTTGTAAGTACAAATTATCTGCAAAACAGTGATGAGTTGGGAACTATCTGTAAAGTTTACCCCTTCTTTTCTGGCCAGTCAACTTGATAACAATTAGTAGGAATATAGAAGGTACTCAGCAGCCTTATGTTTGGCAATTCTTCACGCCTCTCAAGATGTTCCTCACTCTATTTGCTACAAGCTGATGCATGTCCATTCCAGAAGTGTTGAACAAGAGAGAATCCAACAGAGAAAACTTAACTTTGGACGGGTAGGATGAGAAGGCGTATGGGGCATACATAACACAGACAGCTTTCAGTAAGGCCAAGATACAATTATTGACAGCATCAAGAGTAGCTTCTTTTCCAAAGGGAACTCAGGAACAGTAGCATTACCAATCAGGTTGCTACTTTCACAAGAAAATAATGTTGATAATAAAAATAGTAATAAGCTCATAAACATCTACTCTCCCTTACACTGCATATCAGCAATTCTTGCACAACTTTATAGAATTAATCAGATGTATCTGCATAAGGCCATCTAGTTTCTCTTTTATTGTATTCACTTTCACTGGTTTTTAACCTGACTTTTCTGTAAAAATATTTCTAATTCATCTTTGAAAATTACCATGACCTGGATAGAGAAGGATAAAGGGAGACAGACCATGAACACGGAAGTTGAAATCCTGAATAATATATAAAGATAAAGGAAGGTATGAATGACACTATAATCCAAAAAGCAACTGGCTCAAAGGAGAGATGGTTCTGAGAAGCAGAAGGGATACAGGAAGCTTAGGTTCTCATTTGTAAGCATGAGAATTACCCATGCTTGGGGACCACTGCAGCAAAGGAAGCCAAAGGAAGCTCTTAGAGCCCATACTTTTCAAGATCTGGGAAGCCCTGACCTATGGATGAGTAAATCTCCATCTATGTGAATAACCCCAGCCTTCAAGGGCTGGCAAGGCTAGTCTGGGTTTGGCTGCTAGGTTATGGTTCAGGTTCAGGCTAAATTTATTATGGGAATGGGCAAGCTCCTGGTTAAGAATTTTGTCACAAACAACCAGAGGTTGAGGCTCTATTGTGAGCCAAGCTACTGTGACATCTAGAGAGGCTGCAGAAATCCTCAGTCAGAGACTCACACCATAGATAACCACGAGGTTGCCTAACCCTAACCATATTCCTAAATTGGAATACCACAAATAAGGCCTTTTGTTCTGGAAGAGGTCTCATACTATTTGAGTCTCTCTGTCTCTGAGGTCATGATTGATGGGAATAAAAGAGCCACATCCTTTTTATTATCCACAGAGGTCTTATTGACATAAGAGTAAGTCCCTCTCTAGTTAATTATTCTTAGCAGTTGTGTTTTGCATGGTTAGTGGTGCGTGTTTTGCTAAATTTCATGTGGTTTAAGTGCCCTTCGAGTGGATGCAGTGGTCATCCAGTTCCCTCAAAGTCTCTTCCATCAGAAATCATCACTTTTTCCCAGATTCCCCTCCAAGGGTTGTAGCTCTTAGCAGGCTCAAAAAAGCCACTTTTGTGCCCTAGGTCAGAGAAGTGTGATTGTAGGTTCAAGGAACAAAGAGGAACAGAAATGCAGGAGCAGGTGGTGGTGATATCATACCAAGAAATTGCTAAAGCCAGCTCCGCACAACCAGAAGATGCCAAGTTGCCTGGATACTTGAAGGGAACATGACGCTTAACTGAGGCAGTAAGAGCTCTCAGATGAAAGAAACAGCACAGATAAGTATTAGTCATGATAAATCACCATCATCACTTTAATAGTATTATATCTCAAGCACTGTTCTAACCACTTTACACATATTGATTCTTACAAGATGCCTATGAAGTAAGTCTTAGTATTAGTTCCATTTTAAAAATGAGGAAACTGAGCTAAGTGGTTAAATAATTCATGCAGTTGGTAAATAGTCACACAAAAATTGTATCCTATACTCAACAAATGGCTGTGGAAGTGCCACAGCCCAAGGGAATGAATGGGAGTGGGGATGATATAGTCTACATAGTTTAACTGAGAACATCCTCTTATAAGGTAAAAGAGAAATCAAGTTTATCGACTATATGGAAATCTATGGTAGCTACAGCAAACATTCCTCTTGTCTAGCAGTTATTCAGTCAACAAGTATTTTATTGTCTAGTGTGGGCAGTTACACTGGTGAACTTGAAGAAATTGTACCCTGATGCAAACTAATAACCATAATTGTCTGTCTCTGAGTGATTACCACAATAGTCATAACTAGTTGCAAAGCATGGATATATAGAGTATGGCTGTTATTAAGAGCAAGAATCACCCAACTCCTAATGGAAACTTTAACAATCAATGTCTTCAGAATCTTTCAAGCATTCATTTATTTGATTCTTAAAATCAATTTTATAAAAGTATGCAACCAAGGTTCAATCCCTGGCCTTGCTCGGTGGGTTAAGGATCCGGCGTTGCCATGAGCTGTGGTGTAGGTTGCAGACACGGCTCGGATCCCGCGTTGCTGTGGCTGTGGCGAAGGCCGACAGCTACAGCCCCTGTTAGACCCCTAGCCTGGGAACCTCCATAGGCCATGGGTGCAGCCCTAGATAAGGCAAAAAAATAAAACAAAATAAAATAAATAAAAAATAAATAAAAGTTTGCAACCAAATGGTTACCAAAGGGGAAATGTGGTGGGGAGGGATAAATTAGGATTAACATATACACACTACTATATACAAAATAGATATCTAACAAAGACCCACTGTACAACACAGGGAAATCTACTCAATACTATGTAATTACCTATATGGGAAAAGAATCTGAGAAAGAATGAATATGTGTATATGTATAATTGAATCACTTTGTTGTACACCTGAAACACAACATTGTAAGTCAACCATACTCCAATAAAATTTAAAAAATAAAGAAAAAATAATAAATTCGTTTATGTTACTAATAAAAAGTGAAGGCTAGTATATAAGCCTAGTATTGATGGAGTTTATAAATTTCGGAGCACCAATTACTTTAGGATTTATGAATTAAATGAAACTCCTTTTTCTCAAATTCATATTGAACCATCAAAATTTTAAGCAGAGCAATAAAAAGTTGTGTAAACCAAAAAAATCTGATCAGGTTCAGAGACCTCCAGACTAGCTTTTAACTTTTTATTATGGAAAATGTCCAATAAACAAACTAGCATAATAAACCTCATGTAGCCATCATCCAGCCTCAACAACTACAACATTCTGTCATCCTTATTTGATCTTATACTTCTATTTCCCATACAATTATTATTAATATATAGTTTTTATAGAGGTAAATTTTATGTAAATTTGAAAGCAAAATCTTAACTGTGTAATTTGGACAAATACAATCGCTTATGTAGCCCACATTCCTTATCCAGATATAGAACATTGTCATCATCTCAGAAAGTTCGCTCATGTCCATTTCCAATTTATTTACACCCCCAACCCAAAGAAAACCATTTTTTTTCACACCATGGATTAGTTTTGCCTATTCTAGATCTTTATAAATAGAATTACGTAGTATATGCTGTTATTACTTTTTTGTGTGTGTCTGGGATATTTCACTCAGCATGTTTGTGAGATTCATCCATGATGATACATATATCAATAGTTCCATTTTTGCTTACTAGTATTCCACTGTATGAATATAACACAATTTATTTATCTATTTCCTTTAAGGTTGGACATTTGAGCTGTTTCAGTTTTAAAGTATTGTTAATAAGGCTGCTGTGAACATAATTATAAATTTTTGTGCATGAACATGTATTTTCGTTTCTCTTGGGTAAATACCTAGGAGTGAAATTCCTAAGTCAAAGGGTAAGTAATAGACTATTTTATAATATATAAACTAAGTTTCTGGGTACCCCCAAGTGACTTGCAAATGTTTATTTTGACAAAATCAAAACACCATTTAGAATTTTTTTTCAGGACAGAAATAGTCCCTCAAGAACACCTCTTTGCAGTGCTAGGTAGTAACATGACATCTAAAGACTCTATTTGCTAAGAATATACTATTTTTGGCAAAATCCCAGGGTGACCCTTATAAAAGGATTGCATTTTGACAAACAAGATTTTTCACACCACTCTGCAGCAGCCTCAACTTTTAATACACCTTCCATCTTTCTTGTTTTCATGCTACTTTTTACGAGAATGGGCAACTGACATGGAAAGATTTGGGTTTTAGCACAGAAGGATGAGAAAAAATAGTTTTAAGAGTTTAGGCCTAAAAAAAAGGATCTTCCCCATCACTCAATTTGGCTAACCAGGAATTATATTGAAATAACAATAATAAAGACTGTGTATTTGCTGGATTTTGTCCTTTGGCCAAATGTTTCCAACAGTTCTGTGGTGTCATAGAGGAAATGTTGAAGGGGAAAAGTTGGTTGTGGTAGTAAAGAACTTAATGAGTCTAAGTCATGAGTTCTTACCATTTCTAGATCCCCATACACCTTAAAATTAATTTACACTATGGCCCTTCCACTTTACTTTCCACAATCCTCCCACTACTGACTTTCAATCATAGTATATACTTAGTCATGTAGAAGAGGTACCATTTTTTGCTTAGTGAAAAATCTTAGAGGTATGAGAAAGGCTACCACTTATTGCTGTACACAACTCCAGGGAGGATATATATTTTTGCCTATATATATATATACACATACACACACACACACACACACACACACATATGACTTGCGAAGTCGTGTGGTACACAACCTGCAAGATCATTCGTGTTATACAAGATAATATAAATGAGGGAACAAACAAGTATGAGTCCCATCAAATAAAAGTAGATTGATATAGCTTAACTTATTAACCATGGTCTTTATTCTGTAAGTAATTTCATAGTTAGTTCAGCCAGTCCTATTCTAGCCTTAATCCTTAGAGTACTTTAGGCCTTAGTTTATCAGTCCTTCTTCCCCATCTTTTCTTTATATTCTCAGCCAAAACCTGAAATTTTCTCTTCTAGCTCCTTCTCTGTCTAGCACTCAGATCATTTCCTTCGATTTGGCTTCTCTTAGGCAAAATATATCTCAGTTGAGTAATTTTCCCCAGTCTTTCTATTCTGTGAATTTTTACAAACAGATTTTTCTCCACTCATTGGCTATGAAGCTTTTCCCAATGGAAAATGTTTATAACAGACCAGATCCAACTATCACAAGTATCCATTTTTACTCATTTTTTTTCTCCTAAATTGTCTTGTGGTTTAAACATCCAAGGTTGCCTTTAATAATGATAAAATATTTCCTATTGACACAAAACGGCACACATGATGAAAACAATGGATAATAAAAAACAAACTAAGTTGTATACAGAGTACTATCTAGGCTTCAGTTTTCTCATCTATAAATCAGATGAGAAATAGGAGGTCCATAACATGATTCTTCCTTTAGAATCCCATAAGGATATTTCATAAATTCAGATTTTTCAGTCCACTCTCAGAATATTCTGGTGTATCTTGTCTAGGAATAGGGCCTGGGGCTCTACAATTTAAATAGCACCTTTTTTTCTCTCTCTCTTTCCTCCCATCTAGATATTTTTCTGTCTGTACCATAAATATCATGTGCTTATAAAGCAAAGCAGGTGAGCTTGGTTCTAGCAAAAATGGAGTAAATACCTCTAATGTACCTCCACATCTGATTATAACTAAGAATGCTGCACAAAAAAGAAAGTATAAGAATATTATGAAAGACTGGTATAGAATTCAGTATTCAAAGGACAACCCAGCAGTGAGTTGTCTGGTTCCTTTCTGTCTTCTATATCCTGAGTTGAGTTCTGTAGCAGCCCGAAACCAAAACTGCTAATGGGCATAAATAAAATCAGATCCAGGCATTCTCTCTAGCCAGAGAAGCAGGACTGGGGGGTCACTGTGGAACCAATCGTTTTTGACTCTTCATCACAAGCAATGAAACAGGAGTAAGGGACCGCTGGCAATATGCATGTGCCCCTAAGCCATTTTGAGTGCCAGTGAAGAAAAGGCAGCCCCACCCCCCACTAGTATGGCAAAGGGCAGCCCTATGGAGTGGAGGAGCTCCTTTGACTCTCCTTACGCAATGGTGAGCAAAAGTGGTGGCAACAGAAGTGTGGGGCCAGCAGTGACAGCTCCACAGGCTCTTTCCTGTAAGTACTTTGCCCCAACGTAGGCCCAGTCACAAAAAGAACATGAAAGTTCAGAGACATTAAAGTTCTGGCTTTCTAACCACTATGAAAAGGATCCCTGGGAGTCAGAGAGAACTGTTGAGATGATGAAGCTAGAAAAAGAGATTTTAAAATTTCTGTATGAAATACTAGCTCAGTCCCAAACTGCTCATGTGTAAAACCAGCTATAATGAACACAGCAAAGGTTTTTAATGCTCAACTACACCATACATCACTGCCCAGGTCCAAGATTGACATTGAGAATGTGTTAAGGGGAACAAACTGGAAGAGCACTGCAATGGCTATGAATATTGAACTGACACTGGAACCATAGCCCACAAAAGCTAGTTCAGGACTCTCAGTCTAGATGCAACAGGGTTGACTGCCGACTGGAATAAAATTTTAAAATAACATTCTCTGGAAGATTTTTTTAATAGGAATCAGAGTCTCACGGTGTTCAAAATGTCCAAAATCACTCAGCATACAAAGAATCAGACAAATCTAAAAAGAAAAAGCAATCAGGAGATGCCAACCTTGAGATAACCACATAGAGCATCTAAAATAAAAAATACTGATGATACCTAGTGCCAGTGAGGTTGCAAAGCAACTGAATCCTTCATATGTTGCTGGTGGGAATGCAAAATGGCACAGCCACTCCAGGAAACAGCTCGGTGAATTCTTATAAATTTAAATATACACTTACCAAATAACCCAGTATTCCCATTCCCAGGTATTTACTCTAGAGAAATGAAATTTATGTTCACACGAAAGTCTGTACATGAACATTTATAGCAGCATTATTTGTAGTTGCGAAAATCTGGAATCAGCTCAAATATCACTCATTAAGTGAATGGATAAACATATTGTAGTCAGCAATAAAAAGGAACAGACTATTGATAGCTGCAACATGAACAAACCCGCAAATACATTATGCTGCTTAAAAGAAATCAGTCTCAAAAGGTTATATATTATATGATTCCATTTATATGGAACTCTCTAAAAGGCAAAAATACAGGAATATAGAACCCTTCAGTGATTGCCAGAGATCGTGAATAGGAGTGTTTGACAGGCTGCCTAAAGACCCCTCAGGCACACAGCCAGCCTCTAATCTCATCCAGAGACAAAGCCCCACCCACCAGAGGGATAAGAATCAACCCCACCTACCAGTGGGCAGGCATCACTCCCTCCCATCGGGAAGCCTACAGCAAGCCCCGCCCATACCAACTTCAGCCACAGGGGAGGCAAACGCCAGAACTAAGAGAGGCTACAACTCTATTGTTGGTAAAAAGCTCACCACACCAAAAACCTATAAAAATGAAAAGACAGAAAACTATAACTCAGATAAGGGAGAAAGAGAAAGGCCCAGAAAAACAGCTCAGTGATGAGGAGATTATCAGCCTCTCAGAAAGAGACGTTAGACTGTTGATGCTGAAGATGATGCGAGGCATTGGACATAGATTGGAGGCAACGACTGATAATTTACAGGAAACACTGAGCAGAGAAATGCAAGCTGTAAAAATTAAACAAGAAGAGATGCAAAATACAATCACTGAAATAAAAAATTCCTTAGAAGCAGCCAACAGTAGAATACAGGAGGCAGAAGAACGAATCAGCGAGGTGGAGGACAGATTAGTGGAAATCACTAATGCGGAAGAGAAAAGAGATAAAAGATTGAAAGGAAATGAGCTGAGTCTCAGAGAACTCT
>PVHT020000193.1:6667417-6762721 GCA_004024745.2 Catagonus wagneri
TTGCACACGCATGTTCACTGCAGCACTATTCACAATAGCCAAGACATGGAAACAACCCAAATGTCCATCGACAGATGACTGGATTAGGAAGATGTGGTATATATACACGATGGAATATTATTCAGCCATAAAAAAGGATAAAATAATGTCATTCGCGGCAACATGGATGGAATTAGAAACCCTCATACTGAGTGAAGCAAGTCAGAAGGAGAAAGACAGATGTCATATGAAATCTCTTATAACTGGAGAATAAAACACTACACAAATGAACATCTCAACAGAAAAGAAAATCACGAACTTGGGGAACAGACCTGTGGTTGCCAAGGGGGCGGGGGAGGGGTGGGGGAGGAGTGGGAGGGAATGGGGATAACTAGTGCTTTAATGATGGAATAGCAAGGAGCTCCAACTGTATTGCACGGGGAACTATATCTAATTACATGTGACAAATCCATATATGTACATGTAACCGGGTCACCACATGCTGCAGTTGGAAAATCTGACAGAAATCTGTAAACCAGCTATAATGCAAAAAGAAAAAAGAAAAGAAAGAATAGCCACTTCCAAGTGTGCAATAAATACATGTAGCTAATGGCTACCATATTGAACAGTAGAGCTCTAATTAGTTTTTATATCCATGGAAAATGTCAGACGGGATCATTTGCTTCAATTGGTCTTTGGAACTAAGAATAAACATTTTAGAAAAGAAGTGAAATTGGAATCAAGTTGACAAAACTTACTTTCCTGGAGAAGATGATAAAACATATGACTGGGCTTTAGGGCAGTTAACGTTATTGTTTAACCTTATTAAGGGTCACAAGAAATAATAGGGTATGTGCTCTGTTTCTTTTGAGAAAAAGCTAAAAATTTACTTGCACCACGAACTTTTCCTGATTAGACCCATCTCTCTATACATCAGTTGATCACTTGACCTTTGTCTCTTTACCTTTTCTTTATTTTCTGCCCTGCCCCATCCATGACAATGGAAAGTACCTAGGGTACGAAAGAAAAGGACTAAGAATTGCCTTTCCAGGTTTAGCCCCTGCCTAATGTCTCTTGCCCTCATTATCCCTGCCCATGGCCCTGAAAGTGCCTACCCACAGGGGATTTTAAGTAGTCCAATAGAGAGGGAGACAAAAGATGGGAAAACAGATTGTTGAAGTCAAGATCAGAGTATATGACTTTCCCATTTGGGGTATTTCCCATTTTGAAATTCTGTCCCTTTCATAACCTTCCTTGATCCAGTTTATGTTCTGTAGTCAATACTTCAGATGGCAAACCTAATAGAAAATGTGAAAATTATGTTTTTTATCCTTGGGAAAACAGAACCTGGACTGGAGACACTAACTCAGCAGTGAAGATCACTGAGCTAGTCAACTTACCCATGGCAGTGTAGCAGACCCTGGCCCAATGTAAACTAATGTCCCTCACCAATGGGGTCTTTTCAAGTATGTGGCCAAGGTGAAGCGTGTAGTCATGTTGTGTTAGTCAGATCCTGGCAGGAAAAATTTACCCCAGGTAGCTCAAATGAAGAGCCTTTAATTAAGGTCTACTTACAAAATTGTGAGAATTAAGGGGGAAAAAAAGCAAGGGAAACTGAGTCACCCAGAGACTAGCAACAGAAGGAAGCCACTACTGTCCATAGGCCTCTAGCTCAGGAGAGCTGGAGCCATGGAGGAAAAACCTTCTAGTGGAAGCTATAGCCCAGGAGAGATGCTGCTGGTTCCAGAGTTGAGTTCATATGGAATGCCAGAGCCTCCACTGGCCTAACCCATAAGTCAGCAGACATTTTCCATAAAGGGCAAGAGAGTAAATATTTTAGGTTTTGTGAGCCATATAGCCTGTGTTAGAACTACACAACCCTGCCATCATAGCATGAAAATAGCCATAGACAATATGTAAACAAAGGAGTATGACTGTGTTTCAACAAAACTTTATCCACAAAAACAGGCAGTGAACTGGATTTGGCCCGTGGGCCAAAATCCAACCCAAAGGGAGGCAAGGTGAAGCAGTCCACCAGAGTCGGCCTCCTGTAACACAGAACAGGGAAGACAAATGGGGAGAAAATGGACCTAGAGGCAGGGGAAAGACATGAACAAAGAATAAGAGGCACATGATTCTTCAGGTGGTCCATCTGGGTACAGCAAGAAGCCAGTTTTGGCATGGGATATGGAGAGTAATGTCTACTGCCAAAGGCAGAGGGGGTGAAGCTAGGGGTATTTGGGCCAGGAGCAAAAGTCTAAGTCAAGGAAACTGGGGCTCAGTATGGCATCCAGACCTAGAACAGGCAAGCAGCCCAAATCATGAATCAAGCCAGAAACTCAGCCACCCACCTGAGACCTATATGAGGGACCCGACAAGAAAGGCTGAGGATGAATGAGCTCAAGGGTGCCTGGGGTTTTTGCCAGGATAGTGTTTCTGAATTCCTAACAGTTATTAATCTTTGGGATTCTGTAATGAGAAATCAGAATTCCAAGGTATTCTCAAGAATCCTTGAAATCAAAAGCTGTTTGTAAAATACTTCCAACATTCCTCATGCTCTTTATTCATTATTGCTGATATCCAAAAAGAAATATTTAATAACTAAGGACTATTAAGTTTCATAACATTTATAAAGGACTATGGCCAATAGCAGATATTCAAACTGGAAAGTGCCAGGAAACATTATTGGGTAGTATTCAAATAGCATGATATTTCTATCTCCTAGCAAAGTTAACAATGGAACTACATAGAATCACATGCCCAAACTGCTAATTTAAGGACTTATTTTGCTCCCCAAACTTGTTATTTCTTGGACTACAACTCATAGGATTTGTTTAACATATACCACGCATATAAACTGACTAATATTTATTTCATTAGCAAGCATGACTCACTGCTGGCAGCAGACAGGGCCACAAACACACACTTATTAGGTGATAACAGTTGCAAACAAGACTGATTAGATCATGACACCACTTTTCTACGTGATCCTGCCCCCAAAAATGTTGACCTAAACCACCCACTCCGTATGTCAGCATTTCCGGCCCTTGCCATTAGCTTTGGTGTCAATGGATTCCTTCCCAACAGTAGCACCTCTTTATGGATTTGTTGAACTTCAGTTCCTGCAGGGGAATAATAATATCTTTTCTCATTTGCCTAAGTTCTCAAACGATTTTTCTGAAGATTCTAGATTTGAAAAATACATTTCTCGGGAAACGTTAGAAAAGCATTCCTACATGGAAACTCAACCACGCTCATCATCTATTATTAGGCTGATGTTAACCATACTTCTTTCCACCCTGCCAGTCTGTGGGATAGGTCTGAATGACTGCCAAGCTGGGCCTCCTGGGTTTAAGATCTGGGTAAGAGGTTTAAGATTCTTCTGTTCCTGTGGGACTGGAGCACATATGTAAGGACCTGAATCAGGTTGATTTCAGGGCTAATCACACTGTGGGCCTTGGCCTTATAACTCGTGATGTGCAAAAGCTCCTAAAAGGGGGATTACAGATTACTGAACTTTCATAAATTTGGACAAAAATTTCCATGAGGTTTAATGCTAAGAAAGAAGAACTCTAACCAGGACATTTTGCCACAAAAATGGCTTACCAGATCCCAAATATATGTTTAGTTCAATAATGTTGAGAAAATGGTGATCTTATAAGAACAGAATAACTTGCATTTTTAATTTCTGAATGGAAAAATGTATGCTTTATTGTTGAAGAGTCAGCTGTATGTACCAGTTTAACATAGTTCCATCTTTCCACCAATACCCTTCTCTCACCTCCTGGTACTTCTTTCAGTAGGAACTCAGAGCCTCCCACTGAAAATGTATGTTTTTTCAATCATAAATTTATTTATTCATTCAACAAATGGTTGTGAAGTATTTGCTATATGCTATGCATCCCACTGGTCTCTGAAGATAAACTATGCACAAACTTCCCTTTGTGAAGGTTAAGGTATAAATAGTAGGGGAGAGAAGCAGAATAAGGGTTAGTAAAAAATCTAAACCCTTAAAAAGTACAAATTGCAGGTTATGAAAAGTGCTATGAGAAGTTACTTGTATATAATAGGGAGGGGGAGTGTTTCAGGTACAGGAACAATAGATACAAATGTAAGACATGAGAAAGTGTTTTGTGAGTTTTGAGGAAGTGGGTCTTTATTCTAAGAGCATTGAAAGCCATCAAGGGTTTTTAGGGAAAACATTCTCTGATATCAACCTTACAAATGTTTTCTCAGGCCAATCTCCCAAAGCAACAGAAATAAAAGCAAAAATAAACCAATGGGACCTACTCAAGCTGACAAGCATTTGAACAGCAAAAGAAACCATAAAAAAAAAAAAAGACAACTTACAGAATGGGAGAAAACAGTTTCAAACAATGCAAGAGACGAGGGCTTAATCTCTAAAATATACAAACAACTTATACAACTCAACAGCAAAAAAGCCAACAACCCAATAGCAAAATGGGCAAAAGAACTAAATAGACATTTCTCCAAAGAAGATATACAGAAGGTCAACAAACACATGAAAATATGATCAACATCACTGATTATTAGAGAAATGCAAATCAAAACTACTATGAGGTAGCACCTCACACCAGTCAGAATGGCCATCATTAATAAGTCCACAAATAACAAATGCTGGAGATGGTGTGGAAAAAAGGGAACCCTCCTGCACTGTTGGTAGGAATGTAAGCTGGTACAACCACTATGGAAAACAGTATGGAGGTACCTTAGAAAACTATACATAGAACTACGATAAGACCCAGCAAATCCTACTCTTGGGCATATACCCGGACAAAACTTTCCTTGAAAAAGACACATGCACCCGCATGTTCATTGCAGCACTCTTCACAATAGCCAAGACATGGAAACAACCTAAATGTCCATCGACAGATGATTGGATTAAGAAGATTTGGTATATATACACAATGGAATATTACTCAGCCATAAAAAAGAACAAAATATTGCCATTTGCAGCAACATGGATGGAACTAGAGACTCTCCTACTAAGTAAGTCAGAAAGATAAATACCATATGATATCACTTATATCTGGAATCTAATATATGGCACAAATGAACCTTTCCACAGAAGAGAAAATCATGAACATGGAGAAAAGACTTATGGTTGCCAAGGGGGAGGGGGAGGGGGAGGGATTGGGATGGATTGGGAATTTGGGGTTTAAAGATGAAAACTGTTGCCTTTGGAACGGATAAGCAATGAGATCCTGCTGTATAGCACTGGGAACTATGTCTGGTCACTTATGATGGAGCATGATAATGTGAGAAACAAGAATGTACACATGTATGTGCAACTGGGTCACCTTGCTGTACAGCAGAAAATTGACACAACACTGTAAACCAGCTATAATGTCAAAAGTAAAAATCATTATAAATGAGGGGAAAAAAAGAAAGTCACTGAGGGTTTTAAGCAGACAGAGGTCATAATTTGATTCAAGAATTGAAAGACTGACTTTGGTTGCTATATAAAGGTTCAGTTGGAAGGGAAATAAGAATTGATGGTAGGGAAGGGATTAAATTATGACTTCTGCATTGGACACACTGAGTTTGAGGTAACTTTGTGCCATCCAAGTAGTGGTGTTAGATGGTATTTGGATTTTATCTGAAGTCCAGAGATCAGCAATGTGCCTGTGCTCCCAAAACGCTTACCTGCCAAGTTCTACTAACGTTAAAAAACAAAAAATTAAAATGAGCAAAAGGATAGGAGGAAGAAAGACTATAAGACAGAAGTACTTCCTATCCCTGTCTTAAAATACACCCTCTTTCACAGTTTCTTTTTTTCCTTCACCTGTGAACGCACAAAATCTCCAAAATTAAGCTTCAAGATTTTTAATGTAGCAAAGGGGCCTAATAATACAGAAGTGGAATGAGTTAACAGCCATTTCTATAGCAAGAATTGTTGCCAAAAAGGATTCCTATTTGTTGGATGTTGGCTGTTTGGGCAACCTCCTATGTAAATAAATTCTTAAAATAAATTAGAAGCCAAAAGCAATATTTAAGATGTCATTGGAAGTACTCTGCACTATTCCTTTAAGGATCTGAGCTCCGTGAGATCCTCTAGAGTTTCCTTTAGGTTTTTCCGAGGTCCTGACATACACAGAGCTACCACATGGCCCCTACACTGGGCCTGCTGGAGAGGTGGCAGGAGTAAGCAGAGGGAAACTGTGAAGGTCAGCGTGACAACCTTGAATGTGCAATAGATGCCTGATTCGGACGGCCTTCATTAACACATGGCTCTATCAGAAAACATATCAATTTAAGGTAATGTTAAGGCAGAACCTATAATCTCTTGAGTCTATGTCTTCAAAAAAGGACCATATTTTTCACCACTCATTGGTTATTTTCTTCTCCTCCTGAGTCCAACATTATGATAAGCCTCTAACTTCTGAAATTCTTAATGGAAGTGTCAAATCTTACAGCAATGACTCCCAAAATGGCTTTTGCTCACCCAAAGCAGTGATCCAGAGTTAGGAAAGCTATGAGCCTTCCCACCATGGATCATATTGTATCTCTCACTATCAGAGACAGAAGGACACACACCACACAGAACTCCCAGGTATCTTATGCCAGGTCTCTTGTCTTTGATGATCCACTCTGCTTCTACCAAATCTCCTAAAAATATCTCCCTGCACCGTCACAGCAGTTCAGGTGTAATTCCTGAGTTCTCTCTTTTTTTTTTTTGGCTGAGCCATAGAGGCTCTCCATTTTCAAATGAAAATGGATTAAGAAAAATACCCATCAATTTTAGAGTTTGCTTTTGAATTACCTTTGGAAGGACTCATTGTTCTTGGCCCATACATTTCTTCATAATCATAGCAATCAGTTCCACAGTCTTCTTGATTTGGTCCATGAGGTGTTGGAAAAAGCCAAATCAACCACTTTTTTTCATTTTGGTGTTTTTCATCCTACTGAAATTGCTTTTTTGTGAGATTTCAGAAAGGGAAATACAGTAGCGTGTTACTTAAAGTGAATTATCTGTACACTTAACCACAACTGGGATAATTACCACATCTTTCAACTCCTAAGGACTAGCTTTCTAATTTCATGATTTTTTTTTTCGGGGGGGGGCTTATAAGCTTCAAGGACACTCTAACATAATATATAGTTTGAACATAATATTCCCTTGAATCTCATTTCCCAATCTATCTTATAAATTAGTATTTTTCCTCTTTTAGACTATTCGTAAAAAATTTTCCTTTGGGGCTTAAAGGCTCTTGTTTAGACTTATCTTAAAGTTGCATTTTGGGCAGTATTATCTATGTTGGTTGTGGCATAGTCCTATTCAGGAGTGTGAGAGAAGCTTGTGGTCCCTTAAAATAATTAGGTTTATTTTTCCTCATAGAAGTCCAAAATTAGTTTACCTATTGACAACTTCCCACCTAATTGGTTCTTAATAACTAATAGGATTCTACCTAATTGGTTCTTAATAACTAATAGGATTCTAATGTTTCACATTATTTTGGCAGTGAACCAAATCCCTTCAAAATTTGAAAATATTAAATATAGTAGTGCAGAGAGTTATTGCATCTATCTGGTATTCTTTGTGTTTTGGTTTGCTCTAAAATGTTTACTACAACTGAAAGTCTGTGTTGTGTTTTGTTTCTAGATGGTTCGTGGAAAAAAATCACCAAAAAATCAGAATCAGTATTATTTTCAGAAACCATTCGCCAGCAATGCTAATGTCCCCTAGGAAGAATTTCTGCGGGGAAAACTATCAAATTTTCTCAGGGCTTTCTCTCATCTTTGTCAGTTGCAGAGATCACTCCTATGTTCATCTGTTCATTCTCTATTAAAGAGAATTTAGGAAGGAGATTTTCCTAAATCATCGTGACCTAATTTGAAGACCCTTTGGGCTATAAGCAGTGGAACTGAGAGTAGCACCAATGCAGTATTCACTGAGCTGAGGTGAGTGAAACTCTCAGAGGGAGTGCTGATAGGACAGATTATTATTGGCTGATGACAGCTTCACTTTGGAACAGCTGCTGCAAACGGTATAGCCTTACTTTTAGGGAAAGGGAGAACAAGGAGAATGGGGTGAGTATGGGGCAAAGAGCCAGGACCATGCCACACAGAGGCAAGATTAATATCTCACTGGTGGCTTGGGATAGAGATACACAGCATCACAAAGACTGTGTATACCCAGGGTCTTTAAACAGAGCAGGTGGTACCTCAGGGACTCATGCCCTGAAAAACATCAGGTAACCTGGGGAAGGACCAACATCAAGTCCCACACTCACAAAGTCTCTTTACATGGATAGAACTTACAGATATAGAGAAGGTCATTGCAGAAGTTTTATTTTTATGGCCACACATTTTGGGACATTCTACCTATCAAGAGGCAGGATCTATATCTTTTCCCTTAAACCTAGGCAGGCTTATGACTCACCTGTACACAACAGAATGCAGTAGAAGTGATGTGACTCCTGAGGCTAGGTCAGTAAAGGAAAGGTGGTTTCTGCCTTGTTTGCTACTTATGTGCCCCCAGGTAAGAAGTCTAATTACCCTAAGACAGCCATATTGTTAGGGAACCAAGCTACATGCTTGGTTGCTCCAGCATGTTCCAGTTGATGACCTAAACTAGACTTCCAACTGATAACCATCATGTCAGCCATGCGAGTGAATCATAGACATCCAACCAAATCAGGACTTCACATGACTGCAGCCCCAGATAACATCTGACTTTAGCTAGACTCACAGACTTTGAAAACAAACTTATGGTTACCAAAGGGGACAGGTGGAGGATGGATTGGGGGTGTACATATGCACACTGTGGTATATGGAATGATTGGGCAACAGGGATCTGCTGTATAGTACAGGAAACTTCACTCAATATTCTGTGATAATCTATATGGGAAATACTGAGGTATATGGAATGACTGGCCAAGGGGGACCTGCAGCATAGCATAGAGAACTCTATCCAGTATTCCGTGATAATCTATATGGAAAGGATTCTGAGAGAGAATGAATATGTGTATATGTATGACTGGGTCACTTTGTTTATAGGTAGGATGACTACTTTTTATATAACTAAGAAAAGGTTCAAAATATTGGTTAAAATAATGCCACACTTACTTGCTGGCATTCTTATGCAGCTTCTTGAGGGAAGATGAAGATTATAGTCAGTTAGCACACACAAGGAATTCTTGGGTGAGCCCATGCCACTGTGTTACTCTCTCATCAACATCATTCTTCATGTGTATCGTGGTAGGAAAACAATATCGATCCTGCTGTCCATGGGATGTCAAAATCACTTTCAAACAGGATTTAAAAAACAAAACAAAACTTCTTCCATCTATTTATATTTAGCCTAATCATCTTGGTTGAACAGATGTAACACCAGTAACAGAATTTTGTTGAGATTAATGTTATCTAGGACTTTTTAAACTTAAAATTATGTAGAAGGTAATAAATGCTAAATGAAAACGGAACCTTCAGTACAAGTGTAAGGGCTATCAGTATAATTTCAGTTGTGAAAAAAATGCCTGTCTGTACATTTTCATCCTTTTTTTTTGTCTTTTTTGTCATTTTAGGGCCGCACTCGCGGCATATGGAGGTTCCCAGGCCAGGGGTCTAATCGGAGCTGTAGCCGCCAGCCTACGCCACAGCCGTAGGACCCGAGCTGCATCTGCAACCTACACCACAGCTCATGGCAACGCCGGATCCTTAACCCACTGAGCGATGCCAGGGATCAAACCCACAACCTCATGGTTCCTAGTCGGATTCGTTAACCACTGAGCCATGATGGGAACCCCTCATTCTTTCTGAGATCAAGAAGAATTGAAGAAATTGTCAGGAAGGGGCCTGATAGGAAACCCATTCAATTTTCCTTTTCTGTTTGCTTCATGGTCACCCTAACAAGGTCAAATGTAAAAAGAGAGAAGCCTCTGAACTAACTGGCATACCATAAGGATCCACCACGATAAGTAAGTGGGCAAAGAGAGGTGATAACGAAGTGTGACCATTAAAATTTTGTTGGGAAAAATGAGTTTTTATTTTTTTACTTCATTTTATAATAGCCATAGTTAATCTTTTTAGATGGTTAGTCTGTCCTAGGCACAGTTTTCATGCTCTTCACTTTACCAGCTCACCTAATCTTCAAGCACACTATGAGGTATAAACCATTATTATCCCCATACCTGATAGTGAGGAAACCAAACAATGCTATAAACCAATTCAACCTTAAAGGCATACACAGAACACTCCACCCCAAAATAGTAGAATACACATTTTTCTCAACTGCACATGAAACACTCTTCAAGATAAGCCATTATGTAGGCCGAAAAGCAAGCATCAGTAAGTTTTAAAAGATTTTAATCACAAAGAATCTTCAAATACAATGAAATGAAACTAGAAATCACTGACATAGAGACTAGAAAATTAACAAATATGTGGAAATTAAACAATATATTCTTAATAAAGCAATGAGTCAAAGGATAAGTTACAAGGGACATTAGAAATACTTTGAGATAAATGAAAATGAAAGCATACAAACCAAAAATTATGGTATTCAGAAAAGGTAATGTTCAGAAGGAAATTTATATCTGTAAACACGTACATTTAAAAAGAACAAATAAATCAATAATCCTACTTTACACCTTGAGGAACTAGAAAACAAGAAAAGCTTAAACCCCAAATCAATAATAGGAAGGAAATAATAAAGATTAGAATGAAACTGGGAGTTCCCATTGTGACTTAGCAATAATGAACCCAACTAGTATCCATGAGGAGGCAGGTTCAGTCCCTGGCCTTGCTCAGTGGGTTAAGGATCCAACATTGCCATGAGCTGTGGTGTAGGTCACAGACGCTGCTCAGATCCAGCATTACTGTGGTTGTGGCTGTGGCTGGTGGCTGCAACTCTGATTCAACCCCTAGCCTGGGAATTTCCATATGCTGCAGGTGTGGCTCTAAAAAGAAAAAGAAAAAAAAATAGAGTGAAACTAAATGAGATAGAGAACAAAAAAAAATGGAAAATCAATAAAACTAAAAGTCAGGTCTTTAAAAAGATCAAAATTGACAAACCTTTTCTAGATTGACCAGGAAAAAAGACCGGAAATACTAAAGAAAAAAAGAGGGAACATTACTACTGATCTACAGAATTTAAAACAAAAACTGTAAGAGAATTAATCAAGAATTAAATCAGTAACAAAATCCTCACAACAAAGAAAAACTCAGAACCAAAAGACTTTATTGGAGAATTTTACCAGTGATTTAAAGAAGAATTTTCAACAATCCTTCTCATTCTTCAAGAAATAGAAGAGGAGGGAATATTTTATAACAGATATCAAATGAAAAGAACAATATATTTTATGATTATAATGCAAAAAAAAACTCGAGAAAGTACCAGCAAGTCAGACCTAGCCACATATTAAAAGAATGATATACTATGACCAAGTGGGATTTATCCCAGGAATGTAAGGGTGGTTCAACATATGAAAATCAATGTAATACACCACATTAACCGAACAATGGAAAACACACACAGTCATTTCAATTATTGCAGAAAAAGCATTTGACAAAATCCAACACACTTTCATGATAAAGAAAAGCATTTAAACTACAAATAGAAGGGAAATTCCTCAAGCTAATAAAGGGAATTTATGGAAACTCTAGAGCTAACACCATACTTTTCCCAGTTTAAGGGAAGGGAACACAGACCTCAACTCTTAGTGTAGGAAGAGCAACATTGCCTTGTTAGAAGAGCATGTGGGATGTCATATATATTAGTACAGCCATTTTTGGAAATTTTAATCTGCCACACTTGTCCAAGACTAATTCCCTGCAAACTGGCCCCTTAGAAAAGTAGTTAGCCTCTAACAAAGTTCCATGGAAACCAGCTATGACCCAAAATGAGCACAAGAAACCCTGCTCAGTTGCAAGCCTGGGTTCTAACTCCACAAATACTTCTCTAAAATGAATAGTCAAGTGGTGAACGTTAGTACTACTTTGTAATGTCATGCACCTATAACTGTAAATGTTGAACCCTAGAGTTCTTATACCAGCGGAGGGATCAATGCTTCTGTAATTGTATCAGCTAGGATTTGACCAGAGATGCAAAACCAACAGAAGACAGATGATAGCTATATGATAGATGACAGAAGATGATGATAGATAGATAGATATAGATAGATGATAGATAGATAGATAGATAGATAGATAGATAGATAGATGACAGATATTAGGAATATGAATTTATTATAATTGTGGAGACTGGTTAAGCAATTTCTGTAAGACTGATAGTTAGATAGGAATATGAATTTATTACAATTGTGGAGACTGTTTAAGCAATTTCTGTAAGATTGTCTCCACATCTGATGGTGGATCCTGAAGTTCACAGGGCAAGTAGTGAGGAAGGAAAGACATAAGCAGGCTGGAACCCCATGAGCACAAGCTGGAAACTGACAAGCATGGACTAAAATTCATATCTATTCTTGTTGCCTCTGAGACCAGAGTACCCTGGAGAAAGCAGGGCCCTTCATCAAAGAGTTAAAAATACATGTAGCCCCACCTATGTTTCACCCACCATTATCCCCATGAGGTGAGTAAGCAAATCAGCAACAATGTGTGTTTGCTACAAAATAGCAGCTGCCTCCTTTTTAGTCCTCCAAATCTCTCTGGGAAACTCTCTGCCTCCCACTCTAACTAGAAATATACAAGAAAGGAATTCTGGGAAATGTAATTTAGCCTTGACAAGTTGATACATTATAAAACCTTCTCACAAGGCTGATCATGTAGCCTAAAATCCCACAGCCAAAAGTCAGGGCACCTCTCCCAGAACTGATGTCTGGCTCTACTAGATCACCATGCACTTCCCTAGGATAATTAAGCAGGAAAGGACCTGTACACCTGCTATTGACCCATGATATTTTCCCAATAATTACCAACCTGGCAGGTCTTAGCATATGTGTTGTCTGGACACTTGCCTTCATTTTATATGACAGCTACTGTCATAAATTTAATTTAAAGATTAACTGAGAGTAGATGTAAAGGGGGATACTATGAGCTTGGCACATAGTATCTGCTCAACAAAAGTTAGATATGATTATTATCACTTTTATAATTATTTCTAACCAGCTCTACCAACATAGAGTCTTAACCAGGTTATGTGTTTTCCAACTACTCTGACTCTTTTAACAGATTTTGCCCATTTTCATCTAATAATTAACATTCTAATAAGTCTGACATCAGGCATCTAACAGGTTGGTCATAGCTAATTCCTGACAGTTAGGATCCATGATGTACATGGTATACTGGCATTTGGAATTTTACAATCTCTTGAGCTCTAGAAAAATATAGATTTTGTGGATTCTGAAGTTTATGAAATTTGAGGTACCACCTTTGAGGAAGAGAATACAAAATTCAGAAAACAAATTTACATGTAAAGGCAAATACTTACTTAAAATGAAAAACTCACAATAAAGTATACATTTTAAAGAGCTGAAAAATATAATTAAAACATAATCCAGAAAAATCAACATAATGTTTTTATTAATTGAAAGCCTGACCCACCTCTATAATATTTTTTCCCACATTTTTGATAAATATGATGTGACTGCCTTTTCATGTGATAATGATTTTTAATATCATTTCAATAAAGACAATAGAATGATAATTTAGTTTCCTAAAATGAGTGTTCAAAAAATTTTATTAACAATTTAGAAAAGTTTTAGCTTACACGTATTAGTCATGTCATTTATTTACTTTTATGATTATTAAATTTGGAGAAAATCTCTTTCAAGGAGAGAACTTCCATTTTTTGTTACGCATCACCAAGATCTGAATCCTCTACTTCAATTTTATATATTTGGTGATTAGAAGAATTTTCTACTGACTGAGAGGCAGATTCTGGTCTGCTACAATAAATTTGAGGATCCATAGGAGTCAGCCTGCCAGCTAGCCAGCCTGCCAGTCCCTTGTAGTTAATGCTTATTCTACAGCATCTTGTTTTAGACAATTCACAAAGTGTCAGTACAAATGCTATTTGAGATGTAACACGATTGGTGAGATGAAAAACACTACATGTAAAAAATCCTTCTCAATTTTTTTTGTCTGGTTTTGATCACCTAATGCCTGTAGCAGAAGATTATTCTTTGCCATATTCCTATTTCTTCTCTATTTCATTCAAATCTGCAGTAAATATTTCTATACACATCTCCAAAAGAATCGCTGGGTTCTGGGGTACGTACACTTTCAATTCTGCTAAATAGCCTCAAATTTCCCCAACTTCTAGTCTTCCTCATTCCACAGCCTTAACTTCAAAGAATCATAGTATTCTGGAACTTAATCAACATTTAGCTTTGGCTTACCCACTCTAATGCAGCCTTCTAATCCATTGAGTTCACATGGCCATATTTTTATAAAATTTGCAAACATAATGCATATTTGATCAAGATCACCATCCAATCCAACTTCAAAAAGGGAAGTTCCTATTGTGGTACAGTGGAAACGAATCCAAGTAGGAACCATGAGGTTGCGGGTTCAATCCCTTGCCTCACTCAGTGGGTTAAGGATCCGGGGTTGCCATGAGCTATGGTGTAGGTAGCAGACACGACTCAGATCTGGCATTGCTATGGCTGTGGCACAGGCTGGCAGCTGAAGCTCCTATTAGACCCCTAGCCTGGGAACCTCCATATACCGCAGGTGTGGCCCTAAAAAGCAAACTTTAAAAAGGTCTTGATATGTTAAGGGATTTGTCCGTGGTCTCAGAACTATTGATGACAAATCAAAACCGAGCCCCAGGTTTACAGATTTCTCATGTTCCTTCCTCACACATTCCTCCTTATATCTAAATCCCATGGTGAAATTGAAAGAACATTGTAAATCAACTATAATAAAAAAATTAAAGAAAAAAATTAAATAAATAAATACCATCACGTTATCATTTTAGTTACAACTTTATCTTATTTTAAATATGAGAAGATTCAAATCATTCAACTCACTGAGTCATATCTTTCTCTTCTGAAATTATGAAAGATTTTGAAAGATATAAGAAACACAAAAAATCTATACCTCTTCATTTATTTTAGTCATCTTGTTTTTCACTAAAGGTTTTATAATTTTCTCCAAAAAATTACACATTTTGTTCAATTTTTTTCTTTGATGTCTATGTTTATTATTCCTATTTTGTAGTTTATTTCTGGTGTGTAAAACTTCAATTTTTGTATGATGATCTTACTTTAAGCAACAATGCCAAATTCTTTTAATTTTTCATAATTTGTAGATTCTCTTGGGTTATTTACACAGCAAAAGAAGTTATACTATGCAATTTGTTTCTTTTGTTTTTCCTTTCCATTCCATATACAGTAGTATTAAGTTGAAGAGAGTAGTGATGGCCATTTGTCTTTTCCTTGATTTCAAAGGGGGTGCTTATGAAGCTACACTACTAAGTTTAATATTCAATGTAAGATTTTTTTTTTAATCTGCTGAGATGCTCAAGTCATCTTTCCTCTTTAGTGCACTAAGGCAGTAAATTAATAGGTTGAGCCATATGAATTTGCTGATAGATGACTATTTTGCAATGATGAAAAGGGAAATTTCATATGACTTCCATAATACACGAATAGATTGCTAATGTTAAACTCTCCTTCATTCTATCATTTCACAAGGCTAACTTAGCCAAATTGGGTTTGTTTAACTTGTTTAGATTACTCTCATGAAAAAAATTGTGGAGTAGGTTCCTTCTTTTCTTATATCCCAGATTCATTTATATAAAATAGGGGTTATATGGTCTTTCAGTATTTTACACAAATTACTCAGTAAAATAATCTTTGTCTGATATTTTGGTGGGTAGAAGAAAGGGGTAGATTTTATCTACTGATTCAAATCCTTTAGTTTTAGAGTCTTAATCAGGCTTTTAAATTTTGTTTTGAATTAGTCTTTATAACATATTCTCTTAGAAATTTCCCATGTTAGCTAGATTTTCAATATCATTACCATAAAATTTTTCATAATAATCTTTTATGTTTCAGCCTCTGCTTTATCCATGGATCTGCCCTTTTTTTTCATTCCTACAGTTATTTCTTTGTTCCTGCTTTTTACTCAACCAGCATTGTCTGAGTTTTACCTGTCTTTTCAAAGAACCAGCAATTGGTTGATAATGCTTACTCATATCTTTGTTTTCTATTTTTAAGAGTTTTATTCTCAGGAGTTCCCATCGTGGCACAGCAGAAACGAATCCAACTAGGAACCATGAGGTTTCGGGTTTGATCCCTGGCTTCGCTCAGTAGATGAAGGATCCGGCGTTGCCGTGAGCTATGGTGTAGGTCACAGACATGGTTTGGATCCCACGTTGCTGTGGCTGTGATGTAGGCCGGCAGCTGTAGCTCTGATTTGACCCCTCGCCTGGGAACTTCCATATGCCACAGGTGCGGCCCTAAAAAGACAAAAGAAAAAAAACTTAAAGTTTTATTCTCAGAGTTCCTGTTGTGGTTCAATGGGTTAAGAACCCAAGTAGTATCCATGAGGATGGGGGTTTGATCCCTGGCCTGCTCAGTGGGTTAAGAATCCAGCGTTGCTGCAAACTGCGGCATAGGTCACCTGTTTTATTGCCTTACTTGTATTAACTTTGGGCTTACACTGTTATTCCTTTTAAAAACTTCTTGAATTGGAATACATAGCCCATTAATCTTCCATCTTTACTTTTAACTTGAGAATTTAAGGTTACAAATTTTCTCTTTAAAACTGCTAAAGACTGCATCTCACATTATCTTTCAGCTCACATGTTTCAAATTTTAATTTTGATTTTTTCTTTGACTCATGAATTATTTAGAAAGTTTACTAATTTCCAATTCTTTGACGTTTTATTAGTTACTTAATCCTGTCTTATATAATTTACCTTAATGATAGAGTAGATCTCCTAGTCTAAGGCCCCATGATAAGCACATTTCCTCTTTGGTAACAATTATCATGTTGTACTACAACTGTGCAGGTGTCTATCTATCTCCTAAGTAGATGGGAAGTTCCTTGAGGACAGGTTTTATGTCTTTTATCACTCTAACCCCAGGCCTATCATATGCCAGTGCAAATAGCAAGTGCTTAATAAATTCATGTTGACTGATAAAGTAATGAATGATTGAGTACACTGTTCAACCCAATTTTAGGTTCTCCAGCTTCTATTTTCCAACAAAAAGAAAACTAAATTTCTCATTAAATTGTTTTATAGTAACCTAGGAAAAAATGTCTTTAAAAATTAAACAAATATATCGTATTAAATTAGTTCAGGTACAGTTAGTACGCAAGAAATCAATGGCTGGGGAACAAATAATAGTGTTTCTTATGGTTCCCCACTTACATTTTTGTCAAATATTACCTAGACAGTCAAGTAAAACATAGTATGATGCATTATATGCTTCTGAAAATGAAGCTGCCTGTGCTAAAATTCTCATATTATTAGATGACATTGCTGACAGGAATGATCCAATAGTTTGACACATGAAAAGAGAAGCTACCATATCATTAGGATATTAAAAATATTTTTTAATTAGGTTGTTTTCCTATTCATGCATATTCATTTATTAATATATTCATATATGTGTATAATTTGTTTTATATATCCTATAGAAAGATTCATATATATATATAAAAAGATATCCTAGTATCTAAATAGGAATGTTCTAAATAGACAGTTATTAAAGAAATATGGAATTGTCTAATTTTTATCATAATATTTTATATAATGAATCATCTATCTTAGGTATTCAGGAAAGATAGGTACAAAGAAAAGCATTATTTTATTCATCAGATGAAGGAAAAAAGCATGATCTTTCAAACAGAGAGATCAAACACTTTTTCACCTATAAACTTCAATCTAACATATACACAAAATTTCAAAAATTTTTATTACATGCACTCACTTCCTTCTATATTTAAAAATTCTTCCAGGCACCAGTTTCCTCTTTTACGAAATGTCAAAGCCTTGTGAAATTATTGTGACACAAAACTATTCCCTTCTACTGCTGCAAACAATAAACAACTGTGAGAACTGAATAAGTAACAGGAGTCCCTCTACTGATCCACCTCAGTTCCAAGGCAAGAAAGACAGTATGCCAGAGCCATTTGATCCTGCTTCTATTTTAAATCTTTTCCAGTAAAATGTTCATTTTGAAATGGGTTTAAATAAAACACTAATTATTAAAATGTTTGTGAATATGTTTGTTGAGGAGGCTGAAGTTTCCTCTGTGTGTGTGTGTGTGTGTGTGTGTGCGCTCTAACTCCCTTAGTACCATCACCACCAGAAATTCACAAATATTTCATTTTGGCGGCTCATCAGATTCACTAGGACTATTTTCTATTATAAACCATATTTGAGCACAAAATATACAACCTATCAATAAATACTTTGGTGAATAAACATAATGTAATTAGAATTTCCATAATGTGAATTCATAACATATTTGGTTCACTGGGCTACTCACTACACTTCCTTGTTCCTGACCCACTGGGTTATAATCAATGCCAGGAAATGTAAAAAAAATGAGTACAGCAGTCACTAACACTTTTGTGAGTGGTTTAACGACGTGAGTAAACTGGATAAATATTTTCAACAAGCATTTATTGAGCACTTGTGGTGTTCCCACCATGGTGAGAAAATAGAATATCTTTCCATAAAACATTTATGGTGCAGGTGCAGAAAAAGTCTATGTTTGGATGCCCCATGCTTTTTGCACGTCATTCTCTTTGCCACAAACACTTTATTTGGAACATTCCTATTCATCCTTTAAAACAGGGATCAGATAGTAAATACTTTAGGCTTTGTGGGCCATGTAATTCTGTCACAACTACTCAACACTGCCCTTGTATCTTGAAAGCTGTCATAGACAATATTAAACAAACGGATGTGTCTGAATCCCAACAAAACTATTTACACAAACATGCAGCAAGTCATATACGGCATGAGGACCACAGCTTACTGATCCATGGTTTAAAACCCCCTGTGAATATAGAGAAATGATAGAATTTAAAGGCTAAAACATGGATTCTGGAGCCAGACAGCCTGGTTTCTAATACTTGTTCTGCCAAGTATAAGCTGTGTGACCTTGAGCAAGTCATATATGTGCATGGAGCTTTTGTAAGCTGTAAATGAGTTAACAGATCCCAATAAGGTTAGAAAAGTACCTGGTACATAATAAGTGCCTATGTAAGGGTTAGCTGTTATGACTATCTGGCATTCTCTCTATAATTTCTTATTCTAGATTTAATACATTACTTCTTTAGGCCAGGGATGCAGGAATTAAACAAGGGCTATGACAGAATTAACTTTAATAAAAGGGTTAAAAGGCCTTGGAGTGAGCATACCAATTTTATTTTTTTTAACTGAAGTACAGTTGATTTACAATGTTAATTTCTGCTACACAGCAAATTGATTCAGTTATATACAATATATATACATATATATACACATATACATACATATACATATATATATACACAAATATATATATACACATACACACACAATCTTTTTTAACAATTTTTTCCATTATGGTTTATCATAGGACATTGAATATATTCTCTGTGCTACATAGTAGGATCTTGTTGATTATCCCCTTCATGTATAATAGCTGACATCTGCTAAGCCCAGCCTCCCACACCATCCCTCCCTCAGCCCCCTCCCCCTTGGCAATCACAAATTGTTCTCTATGGCTGTGAGTCTGTTTCTGTTTCAGACATAGGTTCCTCTGCGGCATTATTTTAGATTCCACAAATAAGTGATATCATACGGTATTTTTCTTACTCTTTCTGACTTACTTCACTTAATATGTTCATCTCTAGATCCATCCATGTTGCTGCAAATGGCATTATTTCATTCTTTTTACGGCTGAGTAGTAATCCATTGTACATATTACCACATCTTCTTTATTCATTCATCTGTCAACGGACATTTAGGCTGTTTCCATATCTTGGCTATTGTGACTAGTGCTGCTATGAACAGAGAAGTGCTTGTATCTTTTTTAATTATAGTTTTGCATGGATATATGCCCAGGAGTGGGATTACTGGATCATATGGTAACTCTATCCTTAGTTTTCTGAGGAACCTCCATATTGTTTTCCATAGCGGCTGCACCAACTTATGTTCCCAGCAACAGTGTAGGAGGGTCTTTTTTCTCCACATCCTCTCCAGCATTTATTATTTGTAGGCTTATTAGTGATGATTAATGATGATTCTGACTAGTATAAAGTGGTACCTCATAATTTCGGTTTGCATTTCCCTAATAATTAGTGATATTGATCACTTTTTCATATGCCTATTGGCCACTTGTATGTCTTCTTTGGATAAATATCTATTTAGGCCTTCTGCCTATTTTTCAATTGGCTTGTTTAGTTTTTGTTGTTGAGTAGTATGAGTTGTTTGTATGTTTTGGAAATTAAGCCTTTGTCAGTTGTGTCATTTGCAAATATTTTCTACCATTCTGTAGGTTGTCTTTGCATTTTGTTTATGGTTTCCTTTGCTGTATAAAAGCTTGTAAGTTT
Organism: Catagonus wagneri; assembly: GCA_004024745.2. Classification (NCBI taxonomy): domain Eukaryota; kingdom Metazoa; phylum Chordata; class Mammalia; order Artiodactyla; family Tayassuidae; genus Catagonus; species Catagonus wagneri. Next base: position 6,687,881 of record PVHT020000193.1, read on the forward strand.
GATTAGGTCCCATTTGTTTACTTTTGTTTTTATTTCTATTGCCTTGGGAGACTGACCTAAGAAAACATTGGTACAAAAAATTTATGTCAGAGAATGTTTTGTCTATAATCTCCTCTAGGAGTTTTAATAATGCCATGACTTATGTTTAAGTCATTAAGCCATTTTGAGTTTATTTTGTGTATGGTGTGTTACTTTCACTGATTTACATGTAGCTGCCCAATTTTCCCAACACCATTTGTTAAAGAGACTTTTTCCCATTGGAAGTACATTACTGCTTCCTTTGTCAAAGATTAATTGATTGTAGGTGTGTGGGTTTATTTCTGGGCTCTCTGTTCTGTTCCATTGATCCATATGTCTGTTTTTATGCCAATATGACACTGTTTTGATTACAGTAGCTTTGTAGTATTGTCTGAAGCCTGGGAGAGTTATTCCTCCTGTTTTGTTCTTTTTCTTCAGGATTGCTTTGGCAAGAGAATACAAATTTTAATTTAAATAAGGAAAAAGGTAGTCCATTAAGAGAAAGAACTAGATAGAAGTGCAGCAATAAGTAACCAGATGCCTAAAGTGTGAGATATTACAAAAGGGGAGTAAAGTAAAAAAGCATAAAAAGGAGAAAGAATGTTGTAAAATGATCAGGGAAAAGGAAGGGAAAGAAGTAAATAACTTTAGCGAATAATGGAGGAGAGAGAAGGACCAAAATTACAGCCCTGGAATCCTTTGAATTCCAGGTTTTCATGGAAGGTTGCCAGTTATTCTGGTTGCATGAAGATTCACTTGGCCTCATGGAATGAATGTTGAGTGTAAATGTTAAGACTGACATTTGGGTCCTGGAAACAAAGATTTAAACTTCATCAAGATAAAGATAGCTTCAGGTTCTAAAAGGAGTGCCTGGATGGGCAAAGAACTCACAATTAGCTGGGTCCAAATTAAGAAGACTAGCCTCTGTTAAGGACCTAAATAGACATTTCTCCAAAGAAGACATACAGATGGCCAGTATGCACATTAAAAGATGCTCAACATCATAAATTACTAGAGAAATGCAAATCAAAACTACAATAAGGTATCACCTCGCACTGGTCAGAATGGTCATCATCAAAAAGTCTACAAATAACAAATGCTAGAGAGGGTGTGGAGAAAAGGGAACCCTCCTACACTGCTGGTGGAAATGTAAATTGGTACAACCACTTTGGAAAACAGTGTAGTGGATTAAGAAGATGAGATACATATATACAACAGAATACTACTCAGCCATATAAAAGAACAAAATAATGCTATCTGCAGCAACATGGATGGACCTAGAGATTATCATACTAAGTGATGTAAGTCAAAGACAAATACCATATGATATCACTTATATGCAGAATCTAAAAAATGACACCAAAGAACCTATTTACAAAATAGAAACAGACTCACAGACATGGAAAACAGACTTGTGGCTGCCAAAGGGGAGGGGGAAGAGAGTTGGAATGGACTGGGAGTTTGGGGTTAATAGATGCAAACTATTACATTCAGAATAGACAGACAATGAGGTCCTGTCCTCAGCACATGAAACTGTATCCAATCTCCTGAGACAGACCATGATTGAAAATAATATATTAAAAATGAATGTATATAAAACATAACTCAAATTGACAGTTAATAATTGTATGAAAAATAGCAAAATGTTAATGAAAATAGCAAAAAAAAAAAAAGAGAGAGAGAGATAGAGACACACTAACCTCTGGCCTGAGACCCTTATATGTAGCTAAGAAGGAATAATATCTTTTAGTATGATGCTAGATAGTGCCTCTCATATAGTTTCTGTATCAGTTAGATTAGATTAGGTAATGTTTCATTAATAAATAACCCCCAATGGAGTTCCCATCATGGCGCAGTGGAAACGAATCTGACTAGGAACCATGAGGTTGCAGGTTCGATCACTGGCCTCGCTCAGTGGGTTAAGGATCTAGTGTTTCCGTGAGCTGTGATGCAGGTCACAGATGTGGCTCGGATCTGGCATTGCTGTGGCTGTGGCATAGGCCGGCAGCTATAGCATCGATTCCACCCCTAGCCTGGGAACCTCCATATGCCATGGGTGCGGCCCTAAAAAGGAAAATAAATAAATAAATAAATAATCCTCAAGGAGTTCCTTTGTGGTGCAGTGGGTTAAGGATCCAGAATTGTCACTGCAGTGCTCAGGTCACTGCTGTGGCGTGGGTTTGATCCCTAGCCTGGGAACTTCCACATGTCGTGGGCCCAGCCAAAAAAAAAAAAAAAAAAAATCAGAAAGGAGAAATAAACAAACTCACATTATAGTCATATTTTGACACTCCTCTTATAGCAATTGATAAAATCATTACACAGAAAATTAGCAAGGATGTTGCTATGGACTGAACTGTGTACTTCTAAAATCTGTATGTTGAAATCCTAACCTCCTCTGTGACTATATTTGGAGATAGGGCTTTTAGTAGGTATTTAGGGTTAAATGAGTTCATAATGATGGAGTTCAAATCCAACTGAACTGGAAGCCTTTTAAGAAAAGGAAGAGAGAATGCTCTTCCTGTCTCTCTTCTCATGCACCAAAGAAAGGATATGTAAGCATATAGTGAGAAGGGGGCCACCTACAAGCCAGGAAGAGAGGCTTTCCTCACCAGGAACCAAATTGACCAGCGCTTTGATCTTGGGCTTCCCAGCCTCCAGAACTATGAGAAATAAATTTCTGTTGTTTAAGCCACTTAGTCCATGGTATTTTGTTACAGCAGCCCAAGCTAGCTAATGTATAGAAAGCCTGAATAGCACTATCGTTCAATTGACATTTTTAGAACACTTCACCCAACAGTAAAGTAAACATTCTTTTCAAGTGCACATGGAACATTCAAGATAGACCATATCCTGGATCAAAAAACAAAGCTTAACAAAATAAAATCAAGTGAAATTGTACAAAGCATATTATCTGACCAAAACAGAATTGAACTAGAAATGAATAACCTAATAAATGACACACTTCTAAATAATTCATGGATAGAAAACATTTTGAGTTAGTTGAAAGCAAATAAAAATATGACAGATCAAAATGTGTGACATGGAGCTGAAGCAATCTTTAGAAGGAAATTTATAGTATTAATGCTTGTATTAGAAAAGAAGATAGGTCTCAAATCAATGATCCAAGCTTCAAGCTTAAGAAATAAGAAAAAGAATTGAATTCAAAGCCAACAGAAGGAAGGAAAGAATAAATTTAAGATCAATGAATTTGAAAATAGAAAAACTATACATAAAAATTAATGTAATCCTTGTAAAAAATGTAAAAGAAATTCTTTGGAAAGGAAATTATGTCAGAAACTCAGACCTACATAAAGAAAGGAAGAATATTAGAAAATGAATAAATGAAGGTAAAAAGCAGTTGTCTATACAAGTGTGAGTCCATTTCCTAAATCTCTATTCTGTTTCATTGATCTCTTTGTCTATCTTGATGCCAGTACCACACTGACTTGATAACTGTAACCTTATGATGTCTTAAAATTAGATAGTGTTAGTATTCCAACTCTGATCTTTTTCAAAGCCATTTTGCCTATTCTAGGTCCTTTACGTTTCTATTTGAATTTCAGAATCAGCTTATCAACATCTACAAAAAAAACCTGCTAAGATTTTAATTTGGATGACATTGAATCTATTAATAAATTTGGAAAGAATTGGTATCTTACCAATATTGAGCCTTCCAACCCATGAACATAATATGTCTCTCCATTTATTTAGATCTTGAATTTCTCACAAAAATATTTTGCAGTTTCCATATACAGGATATGGTTGGCAGAGTTCACAGATGGCCCCAAGATTAGCACCTCCTGGTATACAGGGTCTGTACAGTTTCCTCCCTTTGAGTGTAGAATTTCACTCTTGCAATTAGATTACTAATCAGCTAATTTGGGGGCTAATCAAAAGGGACATTATTGGGGGTGGTCCTGACTTAATTAGGGGAGTTTATAAAAGAGGATGAAGCACTAGAGAGATGGGCTCCTACTGGCATCAAAGAAGATGAAAAGTACCATGAGTTCTACTGCTGCAAGGAACTGAATTGTCTGTAAGCCGAATGAGCTTGTTAACAGGTCTCCAAGCATTAGATGAGACCACAGTTTCAGCTGACGCCTTGATTGCAGCCTTGTGAAATCTAAGCAGAGTATTCAGCTAAGCTGTGTCCAGACTCCACAAAAACTGTGAGATAATAAATGAATTAGTGCTTTTCCAGGCTTAAAAAAAAATCAATGAAACCACATCCGATTTTTTAAAAAGTGAAGAGGAGATCAAGCCTACACAATGGTTTCCTTGAGGGGAGACAGGTGGGGCTGGAGACATAGAAAAAGTATTTCTTAACTCTAGGTTCTGTCACTAATTTTGGTAAGTCTTCTGACATGCTTAGATTAAATTTCCTAATTTCTCAAATATTGGCTTGCCTGCCTTATAAGAGAGATAACATCAATGTCAATGGTTTGAATACAGTAATACTTTACAAATCAAAGGCATTATTAATATCCATTAGTAATATGCTTACACATAACAAAGAAAAGAATAAAGAATAAGGTTATCAAAATTAATTCAATCTCTGTTTGGAGGGTAGTACAGATTTATCTATTAATGGCATAAATTATCACACTGAATTCAAAACTAACTTTCAAGTATGCATGGGTGATTTTTACTCATTCATTTAATAAAATTCTAAAATGAAGTCATACGCTTACTATTTAGCATAAAATCATGCTCTGAATTGGACACTATTGAAATCAATTCAGCAGCCACCCTGAAATAAGAAGAGCAGAGACCCTTGTGATAATGAACGTAAAGGTTTCAGTGAGGCCCTCCCTTCCTGTCTTCCAGGGTTTAAAATATCTATATCTCCACAGAGTTCAAAGGAAAAAGAGTTTTACTTTTCTTCCTTTTCAGTAGTGGCTGGTGAGATCTGAAACTGTAAACAGTCCTCCAGATGACCTGCAGTCATAGGCAAAGAAAGACAAACACAAAGTGTACTTCCTGGGACCGGGGTCATGGAGTGCTAGGCTTTGTCAAGAGAGAAGCACTTCAGAAGAAATCGGGGGATTGGTAGATTCTGTTTGAGATGACAGTGAGGCAGTCAAGGAAGAGACTGCTGATGGGGACAAAGGTCATAGGAATGTCAGGGATAAAAGAGCAGCCTTGTATGCCATCTGCACTGGAAAGTTTTGCTTAGTAAAAGATGACAAATGTGCAGTGTTTCTGCTAACACCCATCAAGACTTACAGAGAAATAAAGCACACAGTCTGCAGCAAATATAACTTATCTAAAGCCTGGGCTAGTATCAACTATGCACTCTGATACAAGAGATGATATATTACAACTGGAAATGTCACCTTTTCTAACAAGTCCAATATTTAGGATTATACTCTTCATTGCTAGAGTTAAAATTCACATTTTTTATGGAAGTTCTCGGTTCTAAATGGTAATTTTAATAGAGTCAAAAATGAAATAAACTATAAAAATCATAATAGCATTTTAGCATCCTTACAGATTATTTATGAACTCTGAAGCAGAGTGGTAAACTTTAAAGAAAGGTTTTTCTCTCTGTGTTCTACTCTATTTTTAAGAGAATTAAGCCTGCTTATCATGATTTGGTGATTGCTGTAGTCATCACATCACTTAGATTCAACTAATAACTTGTGGACAATCTTTTATTTTTATCTTTTGCACTTTATTTTACTCTCTAAAAAACTTATTATGAACCTTTACAAACACAGAGGAGACAGAATGGCATATAAGTTATCTTGGTATAAATAAAACAGATATTTTGCCACTGTGCCTTTCTTTTTTCCTAAAATATTTTAAGGTAAATGTAGACAACAATGACATTCAACTCTAAATATATGAGTGAGCATCTGCAAAAAATAGGGACAATTTTCCCACATAACTGCAAAACCATTATCATAACAGCAGTATCTACTTTTTGGCTGAAGCATTTTAAGGTAAATTGGAGACACTGTATTATTTAATCCCCAAATATTTCAGTGTGCATCTCTAAATGATAAAGACATTTCCCCACATAGCCACACTACCATTATCCCTCCTCATAAAACTAACAAAGGCCCTGTATTATCTAATAATCAGTGATAGACAATCTTATTTCATCCCCTGCCCCATTCGCTGTCCTCCCTGTCTAATGCTCCTCCCGTATTTTGATTCAAATCCAAGGTATTTTTATCATGCCATTTGTAAATATATCAGTGTTTACCTCACAAAAAGCACTGGCAATACCAATACCATGTGTAAAAATTAACTATAATTTCTTCATATTATCAAATAGTCAGTATTCAAATTTCCCTGATTGTCTCTTATTTGTATTTTTGCAGTGTGTTGATTGAATGAGAATCCAAATAAGATCTACACCTAGTAGCTGGTTTATTCATTTTAATCTCTCTTTTATTTCTCTCAACGCTTTTTTTCTTGCGATTTTTATGAATAAATTAGGTTGTAAGCCCATAATACTTTCCACAGTCTAGATTTTGCTAATTGTACCTTATGATATTGTTGAAGTAACTGTCCTCTATATTTCCTATAAATTGGTCGTTAAAGCTAAAGTTTTGATCATATTCAGTTTCCTTTTCTTTTCTGCAATACTTCTTAATAGGTGGTGTTATGGGCATCTATTAGAAGGCCAAAAAAGATGAATATTTTCTTTTTGTGTGTTGTTAGTAGTCACTGATGATCACTGTCAAGATCCAGTATTTCATTAGAGGTTGCAAAACAGTAGTGATAAATTCTATCATTCCTTCTTCAATTATTAGCTAATATGCTTCTCTAAGGAAGAACTTTCCCTTATCAATTATTTGATTATTATGACATGTCTTTCATGAAGAAAAGGCAAGAAAGAAGGAGGGTTTCCCTCCATTATATTCTAGTTTTCAAAATATCTATTTGTTCTCTAATAGAGCCAAAGGAGATCCAAAGGTGACTATGAATTTTACTTTTTAAAAATGGGACCTAATTAAGCTTAAAACTTTTTGCACAGCAAAGAAAACCATAAACGAAACAAAAAGACAACCCACAGAATGTGAGAAAATGTTTGCAAATGAAACAACCGACAAGAGATTAATCTCCAAAATATACGAAAAATTCATGTAGCTCAGTATTAAAAAAATAAACAACCTAATCAAAAACTGAGCAGAATTCTTAAATAGACATTTCTCCAAAGAAGACATACAGATGGCCAAAAAATACATGAAAAGATGTTCAACATTGCTAATTATTAGAGAAATGCAAATCAAAACTGTGATGAGGTATCACCTTACACCAGTCAGAATGGCCATCATCAAAAAGTCTAAAACTAATGAATTCTAGAAAGGGTGTGGAGAAAAGGGAACCCTCCTACACTAGGGTGAGAATGTAAATTGGTACAACCACTGTGGAAAACAGTATGGAAGTTCCACAAAAAACTAAAAACAGAACTACCATATGATACAGCAGTCCCACTCCTGGGCATATATTTGAACAAAATTTTCATTCAAAAAGTACATGCACCCCTGTGTTCATAGCAGTATTATTTACAATAACCAAGACATGAAAGCAGCCTAAGTGTCTATCAACAGAGGAAATGGATAAAGAAGATGTGGTACATATATACAATGGAATATTACTCAGCCATAAAAAGAATGAAATAATGACATTTGCAGCAACATAGATGGACTTAGAGATTATCATACTAAGTGAAGTAAATCAGACAAAGACACACATTTTATGGTATCACTTATATGTGGAATCTAAAAAAAAAAAATGGATACAAATGAACTTATTTGCAGAACAGAAACAGACTCACAGACTTTGAAAATAAACTTATGGTTACCAAAGGGGACAGGTCGGGGTGGATTGGGGGTGTGCATATGCACGCTGTGGTATATGGAATGATTAGCCAACAGGGATCTGCTGTACAGCACAGGGAACTCCACTCACTATTCTGTGATAAACCTATAGGGGAAACACTGAGGTATATGGAATGATTGGCCAAGGGGGACCTGCTGTATAGCACAAAGAACTCTATCCACTATTCTGTGATAATCTATGTGGGAAAAGATTCTGAGAGAGAATGGATATGCGTATGTGCATGATGGGTCACTCTGTTGTACAGCAGAAATTATCACAACCTTGTAAATTAACTGTAATTCAATAAAACTTAAAAGGGAAAAAAAGAATCTGAAAAAGAATAGATGTGTATACGTACAAGTGAATCACTTTGTTGTACAGCAGAAATTATCAAAACATTGTAAATCAACTGTACTTCACAAAACTTTAAAAATAAAAAAATAAAATGAGTACATGGACTAAATACATATAATTGCTTCGATCCACTGCAACTGTTATTCTTATTGATAATCAAATTGCCCTTCTTTTAATAGTTCTTGTGTCCTTTTGACAAACCCATAGTAGTCTTTGAAAGCTTCCTTGACTCCTAGTATAACAGCACGATCTGGGCTTATCTTGTACATTTTCTGCTTCATTATCAGCTATTTTCCCAAGGCGCCCTGGTTCCCTTTAATGGAAAATAGTACTTAAAGATCACAACTTGGGACACCAGGGATGTTCACTGCTACTGGCCTTTGTTTTTAGGCCAGTATTTGAATATCTTTTCAGTATTCAAAGCTTCCTAGATAGAGTTTTTTTGAGATGAAAAACAACACAAGTTTTTACTGATATTTACATTTCAAATTCACGAATACAAGATTTTTACTTAATCTCATCTGTACTGCTATACCTAAACATTCTCTCTTTTTTTCTTTCTTTTTTTTTTTTTTAGGGCCCCACCCATGGCATATGGAGGTTCCCAGGCTAGGGGTCCAATCGGAGCCATAGCTGCAGACCTACACTACAGGCACAGCAACACCAGATCCAAGCCGCGTCTGTGACTTACACAACAACTCACGGCAACACCGGATCCTTAATCCACTGAGCAAGGCCAGGGATCGAACCTGGGTCCCCCTAATTATTTCAAGGGGATACTAGTCAGATTCATTTCCACTGTGCCACAATGGGAACTCCCTCCTCTTTTAATGCCAAAAATCCAGATTCCAAATACCACCAATATAAATACTCATTTACTTTATCCCACACTAACGCACAACAATGTTAAAATTACAAGAACCCCACCAAGGTACTTTTCCAGTTCTTTCTGTCCTTAGCAATATCCCTCTAGGAATGTAAAATCAAATTCCTGTGTTTAATTGAAATCACATGGCACAGTTCCTCTCTCTATGGTTATGCCAAAACTTTGTTACATAGTTTGTTTCAGCTGTTTCACATTGGCTTTTTTATTTTTAAAGATTGCTTTTTGAATTTAATTTTGAATTATAATTGTGTGGAATAATTACGTTTACTAATTCAAATCTATAAAACAAGGTATATTCCAGAAAAATCTCACTTCTCTCTCCTTTCTTTCATCTTTATTTCCTGTCACCCTTCCCTACTGGTAACCTCTTTCTTAAAACTTTTATGTTTAGGCTTATCCCTCCTTTCTAAAATAAGTAAATAAACATATATGAATATATAAATTCATAATCCTCTTTTTAAAACAAATAACACATTTCTCCACCTTTCTTTGCATAATAAGATATGCTAAGGAACCACTCCTAGCAATAAATAACTCATTCCTTTATATTGCTACATAGCATTCCTTTGTGTAGATGTATGACAATTTTTCAATCTCCCATTGATAAAATTTGTATTGCTTCCAGTCTTTTGCTGCAACGTGTAGTAATGAGTAACCTTGTGGATATGTCTTCCTATAGTTTTTGTCATCTTAGTTTTGGGATAGATTCATAGAAGTGGGATTAGTAATTCAAAAGATAAAAGCAGATGTAATTTTGTTAGAAATGACCAAATTCTCCCTCATTTGTTAGAAATGACCAAATTCTCCTATTTTGCATCCCCATCAGCAATGCATGAGGGCAGGAGCATGTGTTTTATGCGGTAAAAATTGGTTCTAAGTTTAGAGAGTAGAGGAAAGGAAGACAAGTTACTCTCTCCATTTGGGCTCAAAGTTGGAAAATAATCTCCCTTGTTCTTTCCTACAATCCAGTTAGTTTAATACTTTCTTTTGGCAGTCTCTGGGCATTACCCACAATGCCAATAAATTGCTCCTTTTGGTTTTGTACACAGAGAGCAGTGGGAACTAATTATTTCAAGGGGCTGGAATTGGCCTACCTCAGACCTTCCCAGTGGGACAGGATGTGATACTAGCTGCACAAGCTGCACACAACTTCAATGGCCAGACTCCGACGGGGCAGAAGCCTAGCAGGCATGCTCTTAGAGTGATCACACTAGATAATGGGAGCTGCAGATACACACAGGCAGTAAAATAATCTGCTTTAAATGTCTTCATCTTTATGTCGCTCTCCTGCTGGGAGACCTACTGAGGACCCTTTCCACCTGTGTTGTCAAATTCAGGCTTGGCTGCCCTGTGTCCAGGCCCTCCAAACAAATCAGCCTCCGGTCTGTTCTCCCCTACATGGCTCCTCTGCTCTTGCCAAGCTAAGCTGCTTGCCATTCCTTACATCTGTAAAGACATTTTCTGCCTCTGCACATGTGAGTACAGCATTTCTTATCCTAAAGTTGAGCCCTACAGTTTGGCCAGTCCACTCCATTCACCTCTCCCCCAAAGCCAGCCAGTGCCAGACTCCAACAGAACCCATTCTCCCTTCAGCAGTTGTTTCATGAACTGCTGGTCGCTGGAGGGCTGATGTCTCCCTACATCTGCAAGAAGCTCTAAAACAACTAGCATCATATTCTGTATGTGGCATGGGATTAATACATGTTGGAAGCCTGACTACGCAGCACTGAAGTTTATGGCCAAATACACATCAGTCTTGGAGTTAAATCAAAAACTGCAGAATTGGATTTGTCATCCTATCTGGGAAGAGTAGCAAATGAAAGATCTTCATACATGCACACAGAAGAGCGTTTCTCCACACACTGTGAAGCCAGACTGAAAATACTGAGCTACAGAATGAAGGCTCCCTTGTCAAAGCACCAAGAGGAAAAATAATAAATCTCCCCATGAACACAACAAGTACAATGAATTGAGCACCATCTAGTTCATAGGATGATAGCTTATTTTCAAAAAGAAAATTCAAAACTATATGACCAATATAATGAATAATTCTTAAGGAAAACTGATGTACATATGTAAGATTTCCATTTATACATATTTACCAAAGATATAGATGCTAGCAGTATTTTCTGAGTGGAATGCTTACAATTTTTTTTCTTTATTTACCTTTTTTCTGTATACAGTACTTTATAATAAGCATGCATCACTTTCATAAGAAAAAAACCTAAAACATGAAATATTTACCTGAAAAACAGTACAGCATTTGTTTGTCAAATACACTTCAGAGATATAGTTGATCAGCATCTAACGCATCCAAAGGAGGAAAGGGGGCTTTGGAAGTGAAAGATTCTAAAAACAACTCAAAAGCAATCGCTGTTTTAATCTTGAGCCAATATTTGAATAGGCATTATTTATAGTCATAATTTTTGAAGATCAAAGCAGCCTTTCCTTCCCTGTTGTCAAAACAAAGAGATGAACTTGCTGAATCCACATTTTAAATACACACAGAGAATGAGCACATGGTGCCTTACCTCATCTGTAAGGATATGTCGCTGACTAGAAGAAAGGCGAAGGCAAAGGAGTGTCAGAGGCACAATGTCGATCTTTAATCTCCTGCCTCAATGCTAAGGAGGCGTATGGCCATGCAGGCCCTTCCAAAAGCAACCGAATGATTCCAGTGTGTTTCTACAAGAAAGAAATGGATTTGGGGAACAAAGAGATTTCAGAAGTGGGCCTTTTTGAAGAATAAACTACTTTTCCCTCTGAAAGTGATAAAGTGAAATGGTGGGAGGCACTGGAAATTACAGGGGTTTCAGTACTGTAGTCAGGTGCTTTTTAATGAGTTGCCCCAGGCAAACATACCTAATCGGCCTCCACTATTCATTCTGTTACTACCCACATCTTTGAAAACAGGTTCGCATTTTTATGCCTTAATAAGCTAGAGGCACTGGAAAGCTTTTTTCACTTTTAATTTTTCAAAACCTACCTAGCCATATGTCCTTTCTAAAGACAACTCGTTCTTGTTTGTGTTATTGGCTCCCTGAACAGAAACAGGACAGAAACAGTTCAGGTGCCATCCCACTCTTTCCCTTCTCCTTACTGTTTTCCATTTCATTGCTTCTCCATCAGAATGGATAACTAGAAAACTTGATGGCTGACTCCAAAGTAGTCACATTTCCTCCTTCTCATGAAAAGATAAAACGCTCTCTAAAACTGAAACTTACCGTCTCCCACCACTGCCCCAACAGATTTGGGCTGCATCTATACTCCTAAAGATAATAAGATAGCAGTAGCCTGGAACTTCTTAAGGTTCTAAGAAACTGCTTCATCTCTCATTCCCAATCTACCACTCTATATAGTCAGCTACTGCTATAATAAGTCTGTGTAACAAACAAGTCTCGAATGTAATAAAACCACATACATTTATTTCTTATTCACAGTCCATGGGTTGACTATGGCTCTGCTGGGAATAGCTGGGATAGGCTGAATTTTGCTCCAGACTGTGGTTGGGTTTGGGTATAATCCACAAGTATCCTTATTCTAGGAGCAGCACTTACTCAAGGCACCCTCTTCTCGTGGCAAATGGCAGACATAAGAGACCAAGCCAAACACACAAGCACATTTAGTTTGTGTACATATCTGTACTGGTTTGCTAGGGCTGCTCTAACAAAATGCCACAAACTAGGTGACTTCAAACAATAGAAACTTATTTTCTCATATTTCTGAAGGCTAGAAGTCCAAAATCAAGGTGTTGGCAGGGCTATATGCTCTCTCTGAAGGCTCTAGGCAAAAATCCTTCCATGCCTCTTCCTAGCTTCTGGTGGCTCCTGGTAATCTTTAGTGTTCCTTGGCTTGTAGTTGCATCCTTCTAATCTCTGCCTCCATCATCACATGGCCTTCTTCTTGTGTGCATTTCTGTAACCAAACCTCCCTTTCCTTTCTCTTATAAAGGCATCAGGCATTAAATTTAGGGCCCACCCTAATCCAGTATAACCTTAATTTGACTACATGTACAAAGATGCTATTTCCGATAAGGGCACAGTCACAGGTTCCAAGTGGACATGAATTTAGGCGAGACACTATTCGCACCAATATAACATCACATCAGCTAACAATCCTCTGGGCAAAGCAAATCACATGGCAAATTCCAAAAAGCATTGTGATGGAGAAGTATACTTTGCATATTCAAATGGGAAGTATTACATATCATATGGCAAAGTGAATGAATGCATCATTCTATTACAGGGTGGGAACAAAGAGTTGGAAACAATAATCCAACCTACCAGAGTTATCAGTACATGACATTTCTTCAAATATTTTATATGACCATGTCTTACTTTCCAGTTCACATCTGGATTAGCTGTGTGTATTGAAGAGGGTGGTGATCTACTGAAGGAGAAAATAACATTCTATTAATTTATTTTGGTGCACAAAGTGTAAGTCAGGCACTTTGTTAAGCTCTCTACAAAGAATGACAAGAGTTTCACTCTGGCATGGCAATGATATAAAATCCAAGCAATGACAGAAAATCCCAAATTCTCTGACTTACCTCCTCCACTCAGCCAATTCCATATCTTAAGATCTATTACCTGATGCACCCCACTCCTGGTAACAAACTCAGTAGCAGGGTTCTCTAAGCTTCATGAAATTGAAAACTTAATTCAAACTATCTTTAACAATAATACTGTATATTGGCTACCAAATTCCAGCTGTAGAAGAGGCTTCAGGGCTAGCTGATCAAAGATAACAGTAAAGACACATTTTACTTGCATCTTTCCATTCTGACCCCCAACACCGCTTCATCCTAAGCCTGATTCCCCTCATGGCTACAGGACGCCCCCTATAAGAACTAGGGCTAAATGGCTACTCATCCACATCCAATGAGAGACTGACTTCCTGTAACTGTGCTTCATAGCAGGAAAGTTGCATCTCCAAACACTCTTAGAGAAATTCCTTGTTTCTCATTGGACCAAATTGATTTGGGTTAGACCATTTGCAAACCAGGGTGGAAATGACTAGATTAGACTAATTAGAACTCCAAGGCGGGGATCAATTAGCTTCCCCTAAGGCATATGGGTTATGTGTGGGAGTAAATGACACAACAAAAGGATTTAGTTAGGAATCAAAAAGAAGGAGGCGGGTGCCCAGATGACAACCGACATTTCTCTCTACAACTGGTACAGATTCTAGGATGTGGGTACCTTGGGTGGGGATAGGGTCATTCTGCTCACCAGGGAAGCACATTTCCCACTGAAATAGAATACAATGGCATTCCATTTATACATCTGCCTCCTGGGATTTGTTTATTTTAATCAGCTCCCATAAATTAGAACCATGTATGACAAAGGTGAGGGCCAAACCCAACCACTGGAGCAAGTTACAGTCAATCAGGTTAGGCTTCTACTCCCCATTAAGCTCTCTTCAGTCTACAACACCATGAATTAACTCAATCTGAATAAGAAGTAAAAGAAAATGCAAAAATCTTAATTGTGCAGTATGCATTAACAAACTGCAGCCACAAATATGCAACCACAAAGTGAGAGATTCACAAACCAACACTGATGGCTATTTCTCATGTGTTTTGCTTATTCTATCAGCAACTTCTTTATACCAAACTTAAATTTCTTTCCTCCACTTTAAACTTATTTCCTCTAACTTTTTTTCTGAAAACATTGTCAAACAGAATACAAGCTGTCATCTGTATCACATATGTAAAAAATGTCCCACTGAGGAGAAAAGGATTCAGTCCCACATCAATAAATGGGCTCTCAAAATCCCTTCCAAGCCTAAAAGCCTATGAAACAGTGTTACCTTGATTATTAGGACAAGTAAACCTGAAATATCCTAAAGAATAAATGTCAAACATTGAGCTTGTGGGCCAGCTTCAGCCTGCAGGTCGTCATTCAATGACACAACCCTCATTGTAAAAAGCTTTACTTCCGTTGGCATATTTTTTTGTGAAATATTAGTTCAGCCCACCAGGATTTTCGTGTGGGGAAATTGGTCCACGAGTAAATTTGATTTGACACTCTTGTCCTGAGGAAACAAAATGCCATTTTTAAGAATGCAAGATTAATGCACTAAATGATTGTTATTTACCCCAAACCAAGCCTTTGGAGGTTCCAGAAAAACTGATGTATCAACTGTCAGAAGCTGCAAAATACCAAAGGCAACATACACATTGCAACTCAGTGCCGTGTGTGTGTGTGTGTGTGTGTGTGTGTGTGTGTGTGTGTGTGTGTCTTAAACATCAGAACGAATCACATTTGCACATTGAGCAACATGGTATTCTGGTCCTGAATTTCTCAATCTGCTTTTTATATGCTGTTACTCATAGTTTTTCCTGAGACTCTTCTAAGTTAAGGCAAGCTTTTTCAAGAACCAATTCAAATTGAAGGCTGATTTCTGCATGATGTCATGAAAAGGTGATGTCACTTTCTTTTCTTTCCCTTGTTTCAAGAAAAATGGATACTAATGTTGGACTTATTTCACCCTCAACACACAATCTCTATAGACACAATCTAGAGACACAACCTGAAGTTACCAGTTAAATTGTCAATGGAACCCTGGATAAACTTTGAGGGATAGGCTTCCTAACTCCCATGGGAAATTATGCATATTTTCAATTCTCTTTTAGACACTATTATAGTGACTATTTTTACCAGTCATACTAAAATATACCCTTTTACTTTATTTAAAGGGAGACAATCAAAATTTCTAGGTAAAAATCCCAAAGGAAGTTTTGTTTATGATAAAATTCAAAACTTACCCCTAAACTCTTCAGTTATAAGCAGTGTCTATTTTTTATCAATAGATAGGACTGTGTCAAGATCAGGAGAAATTTTCCTGAAAAGAATTCTCCTTACCCACACCCTACAGTGAGCCCTAGAACTGTGGGAGAAAAACTTGCCCTTTTCTCTCTCACCAAAGCCTGTATTAGTCACCTACTGCTGAAATAAAGCTACATAAGAAATCACCCCAAATTCAGTGGCTGAAAACAATAATCATATACTTCTGACTCATAGGTCTGTGGCTTGTCTGTGGTTGTGCTGGTCTTTGCTGAGATTAGCTGGCCCTGGCTCTAGGCTGTGAGCTGGATCAGGTTTATTTCACATGTCTTCTACTCATGGGATCAGTATTTACATAGGCCATGTTTTTCTTGTGGCAATAGCAGAAGCCCAAGAGGGACCAACAGAAACATGCAAGGCCTTGGCTCAGAACTGGCACATTGAAACTTCTGTCCACATTTCCTTGGCCAAAGCCAGTCACATGGCAAAGATCAACATTAACGAGATGGTGAAATATAGTCCACTCATAGTGGACCATGAAAAGGGTAGAGAGGAAAGGAAAGAGTATACCAAGAAATTTACAAAGATTGAGGGCTCTACTCCAGAGAGCCCAATGTATCTGGTCACTTCTATGAAACCTTTTATGAATGTAACCAAAATGTCTATCAACAGATGAATGGATAAATCAAATGCAGTGTATACATACAGTGCAATATCATTAAAAAGGAAGAGAGTTCTGATACATGTCACAACATGAATGAACCTTGAAAACATGCTAAGTTAAAGAAGCTAGACACAAAAGGACAAGAATTATATGATTCTATTTATATGAGGTCCCTAGAATAGGCAAATTCATAGAGACAGAAAGTAAAATGGTGGTTGCCAGGGGAGATGGGAGAAATGAGAGTCATTGTTCAATGAGTACAGAGTTTATGTTTAGGATGATGAAAAAGTCCTTGAGATGTGCAGTGGTGATGTTTGCACAACAATGTGAATATAGTCAATACCAATCAATTGTACACATAAAAAATGGTTACAATGGTCATTTTTTGGCCGTGCCCATGCATGTAGAAGTTCCTGAGGCAGGGATCAAGCCCACAACACAGCAGTGACCCAAGCCCCTGCAGTGACAACTCTGGATCCTTAATCCACTATAGCACAAAAGAACTCCCTAAAAATGGCAATTTTTTTTTTTGCTTTTTGGGGCCACATCCACGGTAAATGGAGATTCCCAGGCTAGGGGTCGAATTGGAGCTACAGCTGTCAACCTACACCACAGTCACAGAAACACAGGATCCAAGCCGGGTCTGTGACCTACACCACAGCTCACGACAACACCAGATCCTTCACCCACTGAGTGAGGCCAGGGGTTGAACCCGCAACCTCATGGTTACTAGTCAGATTAGTTTCTGTTGAGCCACAACAGGAACTCCCAAAGTGGCAATTTTTACGTTATAAATACTTTACCACAAAAAAGAAGACTGTGAATAAGAGTAATTAACATATTTGTGGCAGCGAACAATAGGATCACGCCTGGATTGGTCCATTTTACCCTCACAACTATCTTTGGGTAGGATTCGTTCTCATTCAGAAAGAGACCACATGCTGAAGAGGCTGCTTGAAGGAATAGCCAAAACAGAAAGAAGCCCACATCTTTCCCTTCACACCTAGGTCAGAGTTGGCAATGATTTTGAGTTAAGGTGTACTTTAGTACTACTCAGCCTATAATTACATGTCTAAGACATTCAGCGCCACCTTTGCCAATAAGGTTACATCCCCTCAAGTTCTATATGCTAATAGACACCAGGTTTACCTAAACAACTCTAAGATGTTATTGTTTTACTATGTAACTCGAGTCTTAAAAAGGAATTTTACCTGAGGTATAATCAATTGAACAAAAGACACTGTACTTTATTAACCAATTATTGTTTTGTTTTGTTTTTTCTTTTTTGGCCACCCCAAGGCATATGGAATTCCCAGGCCAAGGATAAGATCCAAGCCACAGTTGCGACCTGTATTACAGCTGCAGCAATGCCAGATCCTTTTAACTCACTATTTGGGGCTGGGGATTGGACCTGGGTCCTGGTGCTGCAGAGACACCGCTGTTCCCATTGTGCCACAGCAGGAACTCCAGTACTTTATTAATCTAAGGATTATTTTTCAAGTCACCAAGAAATTGGCATTTTCCTCAAAAAAGAAAGAGTTCTGTTGAATTTTTCACTCTACTTCAGTACTGAGGCTATTAGTAAGCATTTTGTATTGCCTTTTAGATCTCAACCTCACTGATTTGCCAAAAAGCATCTTCGATACAGGAATAATGTCAGTGCTTGATGTTCTTGGGGCTAGTTCTGTAGATGCTTCTCTACTTAAAGGGCTGCTGTTTAATTCTAAGAGACTATAATTCAGGCCAGAAAGTGTAACTCCATGCTTAGTGATAATTTAAGGAAATGGAAGACATTCTTAAGCAAAAGGAAAGAAGAAAGGAGGGGAAGATTACTTGAATTTTCACATGAACTCGACTTCATTCAGCCATCACTTGAGAGCTTTCTGCAATGAAACAGCAGAGCAATCTTTCTATCCTCTGTCCTCTTCGTAATAAACACTGATGAAACTTTAAGCTAATTCCTAAATACACTGTACTACAGATCTGCAAATTGAATGAGTGCTTCGTTATTCCGTTATGCAAAACAATATGCCAACAGATACCTGAATAACACAATAGCCAGTAGAAATCATAAATGGATTTTGACACTATCTTATGAATGCCTGGAATAGATTTTATTTAGTATACTGTGAAAGAGTACCTGTCCTCATTAGAGAGAGAGAGAAGTACTGGCACTGATATCTTGATGCACTGCTAAGTGCTCTCCGCTTTCCTTACCTTCCATCTCCATCCTTCCCTACTCAAACTGCATCATGAAACCATAAAAGATCCCAGGGTTTCCTTCCATAACAACAATCAACAAATTCCAAATATTTCTATAGCTGTATTCACCATTACAGTTCAAATGTAAATGACACAGGGTAAGAGAGAAGCTGTATATAGGAGGACATGATCATAATAATAGCATTTGACTGTTTACTATGGCAAGTACTGTTCTAAGTGCTTAAAGCTATTGAGTCACTGAGTCATCACAAAGGTAGATACTACTCTTACCTGGATTGTACAAAGAAACCAAGGTACAGAGAAGTTAGGTAGCTTGCCTAAGGCCACAGGGCTACTAAGATGCACAGCTAGAATGGAAACCCAGGCACTCTGGAGCCCTGTTCTAACCTCCATGCCACACGACCTGTCTAAGGAGCACAGTATTCTATAAGCTGCCCACCCTGTCTGCTTAGCCATGAAGCACAGCTTTACCCAATGAGAGGAATTATTGCACAGTCAGCATTCTCAAACCTATAATTCCTGTTACCATTACATCCCAAGTCAGCACTTCAGAATTATATATATAAAACACTTCATCACCCATAAAATGGAGGAGAAATCCATGACAACATCAGTAACTTGGTTTGTGGTCAACTACATTAAGAACATGGCCATTCAGTCTGAGAATTAACTGAAATAGGAGGAAAACACTTAAAAGGGAGCTATGGTTTCTTAATGTTTTCATGAAAACTTTAAAATTCTCTTTTAATTAACAGTCTCAGACCAAACATGAATATGAAAAATACCTATTTGATTTCTTCCATAGTCAGTAATTCCTTTGATTCACTGAATATAGAGAAAGCTGGAATGGCTGAATAAAGGATAAATAACTTCATAAAGTAACTTTTAACCATTAAACACAGCTTAAATTTAAAACAAGTAAATGTCCAGTAGATCATATTTCTATAAGATTTCAAAATCCCCAGTAACGGTCCTTGAATTCATATTACTCAACTTCAAACTGTAATCTACGTGAAACTTTCAATGTTATCCTTATGTTTCTTTCTTTTTGTGGGGGGGTGTTGGTTGCACCCACCGCAGGTGAAAGTTCCCAGGCCAGGAAATGAACCCACACCACAGCAGCGACCCGAGCAGAGCCAACGCTGGATCCTTAATCCACTGTGTCACAAGAGAACCCCCAACTCATTATGTTTTAAATATAGATTTATATTTCCAATTTTACATTTCTGGAAAAGAAAATATATATGTATATCTTAACAAAGTTTTACTAGAAAGATTCTTTAAAATCATATCAATATTTACTCTCATAATAGTAACCAAAATTTAGTGAGCATTAATGTGCCAGTCATTGGACTAGATTCATTTTGTACATGATTCACATATACTTTGCATAGCAGTCTTTTGAAGGAGGCACTATTATCTCCATTTTATATATGGAGGAATAAAGTGTTTGAAAAGTTGTCATTTTCTCAAAGGTCTTTGCAGTCACATCATGGAAAGAGCCAGGATTCAATTCCATGTCTAGTACTTCCAAAGACCCAGATATTAAACATTAGTTATACTACCTCAGAAACCATAAGAGAAATATGTGATTAATTTATGCAAAAATTAAATATTTCTACATACTCCCATAAATCGATAACAAAATGAAAAAAGAAAATACAAGCTGAAAAACAATCCGAAACATATATATCAAAGAATCAATGTCCTTTATGTATAAAGGGATTCACACAAATCAACTTTAAAAATAAGCGAAAGAGGAGCTCCCATCATGGCGCAGCAGAAATGAATCCAACTAGGAATCATGACGTTAAGGGTTCGATCCCTGGCCTTGCTCAGTGGGTTAAGGATCTAGCGTTGCCGTGAGCTGTGGTATAGGTTGCAGATGCGGCACAGATCTGGCGTTGCTGTGGCTGTGGTGTAGGCCGGCAGCTGTAGCTCCAATTCTACCCCTAGCCTGGAAACCTCCATATACCGTGGGTGCAGCCCTAAAAAGCAAAAAATAAAATTACATAAAAATTAAAATAAGCAAAAGAAAAAAAATTCAAATGGCAACAATGGCAAATATATTCAAGGAAAGCTTTTTCACCTAAAATAAAAAGTATAAATTTTACTAATTTACCACTTTTATCTCATAAGCTTACCAAAAGATTCCAAGGATTGATATACCAAGTGTTGTTACAGATATGAAGAAATGAACATGCTTGAACACTGCTAAAAAAATATATGGAACAACCATAAACATAAGAGAAACAATTTATCTAAGATCTAGTTTATGGTTTTAGCATGTCACTTAAAGAATATATTTCATGTGAAAAAAAGCAAATTATGTCATAGACACACAGTATGATACTCTATCAATTTTGAGAGTGGGGAAAAAAGCTATTTTTTAAGCATGGAAAAATTCTGGAATGCTCTAAATCAAAATGTTATTAAAATTGTGGCATTCCCATCGTGGCTCAGTGGAAAAGAACCTGACTAGCATCCATGAGGACACAGGTTCGATCCTTGGCCTCACTCAGTGGGTTAAGAATTCAGCGTTGCCGTGAGCTGTGGTATAGGTCGTAGTTGTGGATTGGATCTGGCACTGCTGTGGCTGTGGCGTAGGCTGGTGGCTACAGCTCTGATTGCACCCCTAGCCTGGGAACCTCCATATGCTGAGGGAGCAGCCCTAAAAAGATTTTTTTTTTTTAGGATTTCCCTTCGTGGCTCAGTGGTTAACGAATCTAAGAACCATGAGGTTGCGGGTTCGATCCCTGGCCTTGCTCAGTGGGTTAAGGATCCGGCGTTGCCGTGAGCTGTGGTGAAGGTTGCAGACGCGGCGCAGATCCCGTGTTGCTGTGGCTGTGGCGAAGGCCAGCGGCTACAGCTCCTGTTAGACCCCTAGCCTGGGAACCTCCATATGCCACAGGTGCGGCTCTACATAAAGGCAAAAAGACAAAAAAAAAAAAAAGGATTTTTTTTAAAAAGTTGCTTATTTGGGGGTTAATAGGATTACACATTATTTTATTTTTATTTTATTTTTCAATGTTATGCAAAGTTTTTAATATTGTGAACTAATTTTATAATTACATACACACACCCCAATCAGTATAACTACTGAGGCATTCTTAATGTTAGCCACTCTGGGAGCTGTCAGTTCAAACTCGTTCCACATTCTTTCTTGCCCTGATGTTTTTGGGTGGCAATGTGCCAGGAATGAAAAATGATGAAGCCAGGCCATCCTTGGAAATCCCATTTCCCTTTGCTAGTAACTGATGCATGGGTAGTCATGTGACCCAGCTCTGGCCAATGAGACATAGAGGAAGTCTGTTGATGGCTATGTAGGCTAAGATTTCTCCCTACAAGAGAATGGCAAACATGGAAAGCACTTTAGTTACTCATACCTTCCCCACTTGCTTTTCTGCTTGGAATGCTGTTTATGAGGATGAGATATTTAGAGCTGTGGCAGCCATCTGGAGACCAGGAGGAGAGAGGGCACCGACACGCTGAAGAGGCAGAAAGGAAAAGATAGAAAGAACTCAGCTCTGGCGTTTGGTGATGTATGTGAGCCACTGAGACAATTCTGGAAGTGTCAACTTCTGAGTTTTCTATGATGTCAATTAATTAAATATCCTCATTGTTTCATGCTCTGTTGGTGATGCATTTTGTTCCTTGCAACTAAATATGTCTTGCTTCAAGATTTCATATAAAATAGAGATAGGTATAGGTTTTAACTATATAAATACATAAAGATACATACATAGATGACACTACTTCCTATTTTCTGAAGAGCCTTAGTCTTTCTTATACCATCTCTCTCATATATAAAGACCTCTTCCTCTCAACTAGATACTTCTCATCAGCTTTAAGTCCTCTTCATCATCCCAACCCTCCTTTAGTTGCATCTCCTACTTCATATTCTGTCCACTTCAAAGCCAAGCTCTTTAAATAAATGTTTCTTCTACCCAATGTCTCCATTTTCTCAACTCCTACCCCTCAACCCACTCCAATCCATCTACACTCATCACATCAACAAGACAGTACTTGGTAATTTACTTATAAGCTATGACCCAATGTTACCAAATCCAATTTAACTTCTTCAGTCCTCTTCACCACACCCTCCTTGTTGAAATACTGTTCCCTTGGCTTCTGGTCTTCTTTCTTCATTTGAGGGTGTTTTGTTCTGTTTTGATTTCTTTTGTTTTACCCCTCTGGTCTCTCTCAGCTTCCTTTATCATCTTATAAGCTCATCCTCCCCTACTAGCCCACTAAATGCTGATATTCCTCAAGGCTTGTTCCTAGAGCCTTTACTCCTCCCACTTTATATTCTCTCTTATTAATGTCTTTGGAAGTAATTACCATTTATGTGCAAATAGCTCATAATAGCTCAGACCCATAAATCCAACAATTATTTTTAATTCTCTCGAAAGCATCTCAAGGTCAATATTCGTACTTGTGGTCTTCCTGCTCAAATTGGGACCTTTTTCTGTATTCATTATCTCAATGAATGGTACCAACATTGATCTAAATATATAATCCTAAAATCTAACAATAATCCTTGATATCTCCATTTATCACCACTCCCAAATATAATTGTTCATTAAGTTCTATTTTTATTTCCTAAATATTTCTCAAATTTACTCACATCTTTTTATATCCATCACTACCATTCTAGCTAAACTATTGTCTACCCTCAACTGAACTATGTAATAAATTCCCAGTCTGACCTCCCTTCCATCCATTTTTGAATCTCCTCAATTTGTCTTCACCCTGTAGCTAGTGTGACCCTCCTTTAAACTCAATTCTGATTATACCACTACCTTGCTTAAAAAGTCTTTAGTGACTTCCCATTGCTCTTAGGATGAAGAATAAAAGCTTAAACTTGATCTGTAAGGCCCTGAATGGTATGGTTCTTATCCTCTATAGCCTTGTTTGCCATCATGCTTATCACCCCCTTAAGACCCTCAGACCCACCCCCAAGCAGCTCACTCTACTAAAAAAACCTTTTATGCATGTTCTTCTACCTAAAATGTTCTTAATTGTCTTTTTGTGCAGCTAATTCCTACTCATCCTTGAAATTTCAGCTTAATACTCATTTCCCTGACTTCCCTCTCCAAACTAATCTCTTATAGTTTAGAACACTTAATGACATTTGTATTAAGACACTAAAGCAGACTGCAGTAAGACTGCTGGTTATCTTGCTAACTGCCATTTCATTTCTCCATTCATGTTAACATAACCTCTTTTTGGTTCAGACTTTGAGCACCTGCATTTCAGAAATCATTCCCTAGCCCCAGGGTGTAAATGTTTTCTAGTATAGATCAATCATGTCAATTCTACTCTCCCTCCCAGTAACTGGATTAGGAACAGGCATGTGAAGCAACCCTTGCTAATAAAAAGTAACGGGTCATGGAGATAGGGAGTGGGCCTTCTGGGAAAGAACAAGATAGAACTAATCTCAACTGGTATCATAAGAGAATACAATGCTTAAGAATGTTTCAGCCATTTTGTGACCATGAGAAGAAAATACAAGTAACACTTTTGGTTTGCGTAATGTGGTATATTGAATTACTGATTCCAATTCTTCATGCCTCTGTAATAGATATCCACAGATTTACTGTCATCATGGTGGGAAGAAAGATCTTTCTTGCCCCTTGATTTGGGGCTTGTTCATATGACTCGTTTTGGCCAATGGAATGTTAGTGGATATGACCAAAGCAAAGGCTCACCATGTGCTTTCATGGTTTGGATGGCTCTTTTTCTCTCCAGTGATCCACCATGAGAAAAGCATCCCCCAGGTAGCTGCTCTCCCTTTCAGCCTGATAACAGAATCAATACACAAAAAGCACACCTAAACTTAATCCACAGCCTAAAACAGAGCCACCCCTTCCAGTTCAGGGACCCATAGTCTAAACCACAGCTGCTCCAGCTAACCTGCAGAACTGTGATCACAAGAATAAGTGCTTATGGTTGTATGCCATTGAGTTTTAGGGTAATGTATTATGGAGCATTATTGCAGCAATAGCTGGCTGATGCATCAGAAAAAGCTTCTTAACTGTTGCAGACATTATTTAAATAATCATACAATTAAATATAATTCTTTCTCACTAGATTACAAGGTCCAGAGGGCAGCAATTGTGTCTATTTTTGCTCTCCATTGTATCCCAGCACCTAGCACAGTAGACTGCATAATAAATATTTGTTGAATGAATATTATGAACGAGAAAGAAAGGCTGAAACAATATACTCCAAAAATGTTAAAATCAGATGATAGGATAATAAGTAATGTTTATATCTTCATTTTTTCTATATTATAATAATACTTTTCTGTATTGTAATGATGCTTTTGTATAATCATCACAAGTTGCTTTGATGCTATTTCAACTAAAGAGAAAATATATAATTACTTCAAAAGAACACTAACTTGTGTCAAAAAAAATATTTGCCTGAGTTAAATCTACATATAGTTCCAAATTTAAGAGGCGGTAAATTTATCTAAAGGAGATGAATATTCGGGTGTCACGAGAGTAAATAAGGACTTGGTTAGCACCTAGATTTAAGAACCTGGCTAAGAGACACACTGTGCTCTTTGCTTTGCTTTGCTTTGCTTCCTGGGATCAGAGAGAAATGTCTAAGGTAAGCCAATAAAAAGGCTAGTAAGCTACTTGTTATTGATAAAATATCTCCTTCACACTTGTTTTATAAATTTATAATAAAAGATTCCCAAGTATATCTCTCTAGCCACATCTCCTCACCTTCCATCTCCTTCCATTTCCAATCCCCCTGCTCTCTGCCCTCACCCCACTCTCTAAGGTGGGAACCTTGCTCTCTTCTCAGGATCCTTCAGACTCCTCCTCCTGGTTTCACTTGTTTCCTCTGATAACTGGATCTTGTGTTTCAAGGATGCAGCAATCAAAAGCAAGGGACTAGAGTGCAGATAGCTACGTGGATCATTCTTTAAAATATAGCATTGGATGAAAACTAAGAAAAAAGTCAATATACTGTAGGATATAGTTTATATAAATTTAAAATATATACATTTACATTTATCTATTAGGTAAATTACTCATATATAAGGACATGTACTAGACATTTGAAAGGGCGCCTAGTGGGAGAGAAGACTGAGTGTGAGCATAGGAGATAAATGGCAGAAGGACGGAAGAGCAAAATGAGAGGGCACATTTGTAAAAAGAGAAAACAGATTTCTCTCCAAATGTTTTAAATGAAGGGATGTTAATGAAGGAACTATCTACAGTGGTGTGGGAAGAATGAAAGTTTGTTTTTTTTGCTGTTGTTTATTTATTTGTTTGTTTTGGTCTTTTTAGGGCTGCACCCTGGGCATATGGAGGTTCCCAGGCTAGGGGTTGAATGGGAGCTGTAGCCGCTGGCCTACACCACAGCCAGATTCAAGTTGTGTCTGCAACCTACACCACAGCTCAAGGCAACACTGAATCCTCAACCCAGTGAGTAAGACCAGGGATTGAACCTGCGTCCTCATGGATGCTAGTCAGATTCCTCTCCTCTGAGCCATGACGGGAACCCCTGAAAGATTTTTTTTTTTTTTTTACAAAGGATAGGGAAGGTGTATTGGTTTTCTGTTGTTAATATAACAAATTGCCATAAATTTAGTGGCTTAAAACAACATAAATTTATTATCTTACATTTCTGTAGGTTACTGGCATAGATATGGCTAAAATCTAGGTGTCAGCAAGGTAGCATTCCTTCTCCGGGCATCGAAGGAGAATTTGTTTCCTTGCCCTTTCCAGCTTCTAGAGGTGGTCCACATTTCCTGGCTCATGGACCCCTTTCTCCATCTTCAAAACGAGCAGCATCGGGAGTTCCTGCCATGACTCAGCGGAAACGAACCTGACTAGCATCCATGAGGATGCAGGTTTGATCCCTGACCCTGCTCAGTGGGTTAAGGATCCGGCCTTGTCATGAGCTGTGGGGTAGGCCGGCAGCTGCACCTCTGATTCGATCCCTAGCCTGGGAAACTCCATATGCCACAGGTACAGGCCTAAAAAGACAAGAAAAAAAAAAAAGGTCCAGCAATATCGAATCTCCTAGACTCTGCTTCCATTGTCACACTCCTTTCTGATCATAGCTGCTTTTAAGGACCCATGTCATTAGATTGGGTCCACCCAAATAATCTACTATGATCTCCCCATCTCGAGGTTCATAACATTAATTGCAATTACAAAATTCTGCTTACCATGTAAGATAACATACTCACAGGTTCCAGGAATTAGGATGCAGATATTTGGGGGATCACTATTCTACCCGGCCCAGCAACAATAGCAGGTAGCCATTTGCATCCCTAGGGCTGTAAGGGCAAGGGAAGGGCATCATACTAAGGGAGTTCCAGGAAAGCTGGAACCTAGGAACTGTCTAAAAGGGGCTGCCATGAGGAGGAAGGCAACCGTTGTCAGAACTGCTCAAAGTAGCAAGTGTATGGGGGAAAATACCCCAGATTCTCCCACCTCACCCTCATTCTCCTGCCAGTGCCTCTCATTGGGCAAACCTAACCGGAAATGAAGCAGTAAAGGAACTTGGGTGGTGGAGCCTACAATGGTTGGCTTCACCAGGCAGACAGAGAAGGATGGATATCTGATATTAATGAGGGTAGGGGCTGGAGAAGAGTTTGAAGGAGCAAATGAGGAACAACCAGAACATATGCCCTGAACTGGGATGAGTGATAAATTTAATTCTCTGCACTTGAGGTTAGAAAAAAAAAAAAAGACAAACGCTCTTCTAGCAACATCAGCTGCTACTTCAAAGGAGAATCAAAAGTGTGGAAGGGGAGTTCCCATCGTGGTGCAGCAGAAATGAACCCAACTAGTATCCACGAGGATGTGGGTTCTATCCCTGGCCTCGCTCAGTGGGTTAAGGATCCAGCGTTGCCATGAGCTGTGGTGTAGGTGGCAGGCGCGGCTTGGATCTGGAGTGACTGTGTCATAGGCCAGCAGCTACAGCTCCAATTAGATCCCTAGCCTGGGAACTTCCATATGCCTTGGGTGCAGCCCTAAAAAGACAGAAGACCAAAAAAAAAAAAGTGTGGGAGGGAATGTTTCTTGTTTTTGTTTCTTAAAATGAGCAAGGAAAGGAGTTCCCTTGTGCTGCAGTGGACAATTAAGGATCGGGTGTTGTCACTGCTGTGGCTCCAGTTGCTGCTGTGGTGTGATTTTGATCTCTGGAGCAGGAATTTCCACATGCCATGGGTGTGGCCAAAAAAAAAGAGCAAGGAAAGATTTGAACAGAGAAAAACCATTCTGCAGGCTATACCACACTCACTCATGTTGTATAGTGCAGCCACGTGGAAGTCACCAAAGCAAAAGGTAGAGAGGTGGGAGAGGTGCAGGAAAGAGAATGAAGATGTGGTAAGAATGTAGTAGGCAAGTTAACATTTTTATGGCAGTGGGGGTTGCTTTCTTGAAACAACTCTTATCCAATATGGTGCAAATACAGAAATTCTCCTTCACAATGTGAATGCTTGCATTTGACTTGGAGATTGGTTTACATTAATTTATAAAGTGCTAAGAGTCCCTGTAGCTGTAACAGGATTTTTTACTCTATGAACTGCTAATTTAACTATAAGCTGGATTCTGTTATGAATCTCTCTTGGGGGTACTGCTTCTAAGACCATTACTCCCTGTCTCCTGATTTTGTTATTTTTAGAGGACACTTGGCCTCCTTTGATATCCACTTCATTTTATATCCAGGCTATAAATTCCTCCTTAGGCACAGTTCCTGTCTGGTTTTGAAGCTCTAAAAATCCCATCATGGCTAGCTAGGAAGTAAAATTTGACAGGTACTGCCAAAAAAAAAAAAAAAAAAAAAAAGCCAAGGCTCTTCCTGTTGCATATACGTCACAGGTCTAAGGCCATTCTCAAAGCCACTTCAGCTTTACCCAAAGGCTGTGAGGGTTTGGAACCATTACTACATGCAGATCTAAGGGGCACCCAGCCTACAATAGCTGGTTCTGAGACTTTATACATCCAATTTAGGAAACTCAAAACCAAAAACAGGTTAAGACTGGGGCCTCAGAGCAGGAGTAGGGTGGGTGGGGAGGAAGGCAGCAGAGGAGGAAGAAATAGAGCATCAACACTTCATGCTGAAATCTGAAAGAAAACAAAATAAAGAGCCAAAAGATCTTAGTTCCAGCTCAGCCTTAGACAAACTTGAGCAAGTCTTGTAATTAGTGAGTGGCTTATTGGTTTATATCAGGGTGTCAACCATTCAGCCCATAGAGTAGATTTCATTTATTTTGAATGAGCCTTTACAATGCACCAGGCACAGTAAAAAGCCTATTTAATTCTTCTCAATAAACATGAAGTCATTTCTATTGTTATCTCCACTTTAAAGATGAGGGAGAATTTGAGAGCTTAAGTGATTGTGGTCCAAATTAACACAGCTAAGTGATGGAGGCAGAATCCTCAAACCCCAGAGCCTAAAAAGGTTTAACCATTACACAACAAATGCAGTTTAGTTGACCCTGGGAAAGATTCCTCCTGAGATTTTAGCAGGAAAAAATAACCAACAAAGAAAGAAAGGAAAATCTATTGCCTGTTTGCTCACATAAACAACAGAATAACATTCCACAAGTAACGAATTTTTCAAGTTTGATCTAATACGGAAAAACTGAGTTCACTTGCCGCAGAAATGACACTGGCAATAAAGGGATTGTTAGAATGTTATTTTTTTCCAATGTCTTCACTGAAGTATAATTTAAATTATACAAAATTTCACTTATTTTTAATGTACAATTCAGTAGTTTTTAGTAAATTTACAGTTACACAGACATCACCACTATTTAATTCCAGAACATTTCATTATCCCAATTATATCAATTTAGCAGGCACTCCCAAACCCTCAGTACACTCCAGCCCCCATCCCTGGCAACCACTAATCTGCTTTCTGTCTGGACATTTCATATAAATGGAATCATAGAATATGTGGTCTTTTACTTCTGGTTTCTTTCATTTAGCATAATGTTTTTGAAGTTCAGTCATGAGGGAGCATGTATTAGTATTTCTTTCCTTTTTACTGGCCCGGAGTATTCAGTTGTATCAATAGACCACATTTTATTTATCCATTCATGAGTTGAAGGACATTTGGGTTGGCTAATCATGTTGAGCAGTGTTTCATATGCTCACCGGCTATTTGTATAACTATTCATATCAACTGCCCATTTTAAAAGTGGGTTATTATTTATACTGTTAAGTTGCAAGAGCATATTATATTGTCTAGATAAAATTTCTTTATTAGAGGGAGTTTGCTCGTGGTCTAGCAGGTTAAAGATCCAGCGTTGTCGCTGCTATGGCACAGGTTTGATCCCTGGCCTAGGAACCTCCACAAGCTGTGGGTGTAGCCAAAA
The DNA here is from genome assembly GCA_004024745.2 of Catagonus wagneri. Lineage (NCBI taxonomy): Eukaryota > Metazoa > Chordata > Mammalia > Artiodactyla > Tayassuidae > Catagonus > Catagonus wagneri. Next base: position 6,718,009 of record PVHT020000193.1, read on the forward strand.
AATTCCTTTATTAGAAATAGGATTTGAAAATATTCTCCCAGTCTATCACTTCTCATTTCATTTTGTTAATGGTGTCTTAATGTCATTTTCTTGACGGTATCTTTTGAAGCATAAGCATTTTTTACTTTAAGGAAGTTTGATCTAAGGTACTAAAGATTTACTCCTATGTTTTAGGAGTTTTGTAGTTTTAGCTCTTACATTTAGGTCTACAATCCATTTTGAGTTGACTTTCGTGTATGATGTGAGATAAGGGTCTGAATTCATTCTTTTGCGCATGGCTATCCAGTTGTCCTCATATCATTTCTTTGATCTGCATGTCTGTCTTTATGCCTGTACCTGTCTTGACTGCTCTCTAGCTTTGCACTAAGTTTTGAAATCACGAAATCTAAGTTCTCCAACTTTGTTCTTCTTCCTCAAGACTGTTTTGGCTATTCTGTGTCCCTTGCATTTCTATAAAAATTTCAGGATTATCTTGTCAATTTCTGCAAAAAAACAGCAAGCTGTGACTTTGATAGGGATTTATTAAATTTATAAGTCAGTTTAAGGAGAATTTACATCTTAATAATATTGTCTTCCAATCCATAAATATGTGATATCTCTTCATTTATTAGATCCTCTTTCATTTCTATAGGCAATGTTTTATAGTTTTCAGTGTAGAATTCTTGCTCTTTTGTTAAATTTATTTCTAAGTATTTTCTTTTTTATATTATTATGAATGAAATTGTTTTCCTAATTTTATTTTTTGGGTTGTTTATTGCTAGTAAATACAAATACAATTAAGTTTTGTATATTGATAGGATATCCTATAACATTGCTTAAGTTGTTTGTTAATTCTAAAAGTAGATTTTGTGGATACCTTAGTAATTTCTATATATCAAAATATACTATCTGCTAATTAGGATAATTTTACTTCTCTCTTTTCAGTCTGGATGCCTTTTACTTATTTCTTCTTACTTTATTGTGCTAAGACTTCAAGTACATTTTGAATAGGACTGGTAAGAGAAGAAGAAAGACTTGCCTGTTCCCAATCTTTAGGGAAAAGCATTTAGCCTTGCACCATTAAGTATGATGTTAGCTGTAGGGTATTTGTATAGCCTCTTTATCTGGCTGAGGAAGTTTCCTTCTATTTCCAACTTGTTGAGAATTTTTATCATGAGTGAATACTGGATTTTGTCAAATGCTTCTTCTGTATCTACTGAGATAATCATGAGGTTAGAATATTTTCTTTTTCCTTTTGAGTGAAAATAGAAGGTAGTTGTGCACTGTTTTTGTACACAACTTCTTACAACATTTGTAAGAAGAATTTATACTATTAAATTTGCAAATAAAGTTCACTGCATAAGAGATGGAAGAACTTATAAAAATCACTAATTTATTCATGTCAGTGTCCTTACTGAAAAGCTATTTGACAGATAAGTGAAAATATGCCACTCAGCAAAGCTCTTTAACAAACCTATATACTCCAGGCATCCAAATTAATTTCACAGATTAATTATTTTTCTTATTAAAAAGTTCTAAAGGGGTAGGGGGAGCCTGCCTTGGCTGCTTAGTCAAGGAAGTACAAGTTTTCACATTCAAATTGATTGAGTAAATTGACATTAATACTGCATTTATTTTGTGTAGATTCCATTGAGTTCGGTATAGTTTAGCAGATGTTAAAAATTATAGCCCTATTAGGTAGAAATAAAATTGCAATTTCAGAAGAGATTCAAACACTTTTATGCATTAAATTATACTTTAAATTTCTACAGCTTTATTTGATAGGCAATCCTCAAAATTATTAAGAATCTGTCCTATAAGAGTTTTTTTTGTTTTCTGTTTTTTTTATTTTTAGGGCTGCACCCATGGCATATGGAAGTTCCTAGGCTAGGGGTTGAATCAGAGCTACAGTTGCCAGCCTACACCACACCCACAGCCACAGCCACAGCAACTCGGGATCCGAGTCGCATCTTTAACCTACACCACAGCTCACGGCAATGCAGGATCCTTAACCCACTGAGCAAGGCCAGGGATAGAACCCACATCCTCATGGATCCTAGTCAGGTTTGTTAACCACTGAGCCACAAAGGGAACTCCTGTCCTGTAAGAGTGGCTCAATTCAGTTCAGGCTGAATGTGAACTATGCACCATCCTCCCCCCCAAAAATATATGCAGTCCCCAGAATTTGAAGATGCATATGATATCCAGCATTAAACTGAAATGAGGCTATACTCTTGCTCCATATGACTTTGAAAAATGCATTCTATTTCATAAAAGTATAATAGCAGGAATAAGAATTACCAGTCATACATTCATTCAACAAAAATTTACTGATCACCTACTATGAACCAAGAACTCTTGACAGGCACCAAAAATACAATGGGAGGCAAAATAGAAACAACCCTTGAGAAGCTTACACATTAACAAGAGAGACATATACTTAATAACTGCACAAATAATTATAATTACAATCATATATGGTAAATCCTATGATAAATGCTATGAAGGAAACATACAGGGTACTATGGGAGAGGAAATCTAGTGGGAATCCAACCTAGTCTGGAGAGCTGAGGACATACTCCCTGAAGAACTGTTTAGCTGAAATCCAAAGTATTAGTAGAGATTTATCTGGAATATTCTTCCCTTTCCTTCCATCTGACTTAATGCTTCCACTCCCCTCTTTGCTGCTGGCTAAGGCATATACAAGTGTAAAGGTCATGAGACAGAAGGAGTGTGGTTCTTTTAAAGAACTGGGAGAAGGCCAGTATGGCTGCAATTTTTAAGCTTGAGTTTTGAGGAACTCCAAAATGTAAAGATAAGAAAGAAAAAAGAGGAGCCAGGAAGAGTCACCAAGAAGTGACCAAAGGAGAAGCTGGTGTCATAGAAGCCAAGGAAGAGGAATACTTCAAGAAGGAAGAATGATGGGCTGTACTGAATGCTGAGAGGTCAATTAAGATAGGAATGAAAAAGGAGTCCCCATTGTGGCTCAGGGGTTATGAACCCAACTAGTATCCATGAGAACACAGGTTTGATCCCTGGCCCTGCTCAGCGGGTTAAGGATTCAGCATTGCCGTGAGCTATGGTGTAGGTCGCAGACACAGCTTGGATCTGGCATTGCTATGGCTGTGGTGTAGGCTGGCAGCTGTAGCTCTGATTTGACCCCTAGCCTGGGAACTTCCATATGCCATGGGTACAGCCCTAAAAAAAAAAAAAAAAAAAAAAGATAGGACTGAAAAGTAGTCATTGTGCAATAGAGAACATTGGTGACCTTATAAAAAGCAGTTTTGGTAGATGGTAATCTGGCAAAAGGTCAGAGAGGGGTCTACTGAATACTGAATTAGTCACTATAAGATAGGTATTGCTATTATAAACTCCAAAATTTCACAGGTTTAACACACAAAACTTGCTTATGTAACATGTACTGTGCAGATCAGCAAGGGTTTCTGCAATAGTCACTCAGTAATTTAGGGTGATAGAGGTTTCCTCATCCTTAAATTAGACCACCTATAATTTGTACCTGCCTCAGTAGTTGTGGTAGAAGAAAGTATGAAATTCATTTACTCATTTATAAAGTTTTTGCTCCAATGGCCAGACCACTCACATGGTCCCATACTGCAAAGGAGCTAGAAAATAAAGCTTTCCATGTGCCAAAGAAAGGAAAAATCAGATACTGGTAACCTCTAGTAATATCTACAAAAATAAACAAGTAAATAAAGAAGAAAAAGGAAACAGCAACAGTGAGTCTAGGCTGCTATTTTAGGAAGCTCACTTTAAAAACAGAGAGAGGACGACAGGACGAGAGCTAGGCATTGGTATGACGCCCAGGAAGGTACGATGTGTGTGTGGGTATATGACTTTATGTGTGTGTCTTTTGTGTCTCTGTATGCTCTGATAGCATTGTTTAAGTCAAATTTAATGGTTAGGAAGAATTCATCAGAGAAAGTGCTAGACTATAGATACAAGAAATATTACAAAATAATAATAAAATGAAGTTTCCCCAGAAAGCATGAATAATGAAATCCTGAGGAAAGTAGAGGGTTTGACCTTTGGCATAATGAGGGGCACTTCGCCCACTGTAAAAAGAAGGAAAATGAGCAATGAGTTAAGATGCAAGTAGAATTTGAAATTCAGTGGCCCAGAGGTTAAGGGGGTTCCCTTCCAATGGTCTTCATTTTCTGTATATGAAGCAAAGTTATCCATTAAAAATGAAAGCATAGCAGAAATGGAAGAGCTCATCAAAAGTCTGAAGACAGATAAGGTGTGATATGTGATTTCAAAGGGTGGAAGAGAGCAAGTAGGCTTGCTGGGCAGTACTAAAGCCCTAGTTGGGATTGGTGATAATAAGTTTATCATGGTAATTTGTTGTGTTGTGGAATTCCACCAGCAACTGTGATTTTTACGACTGACTTATGGAGGTGACAAACGATTGATTTCACCCAAGAAACAGTCTTGCCAGGTGGTAGTGATTAAAGGAAAGGGGAAAATCGTGGTTAAGAATATTTACAAGGGAATAATTTTAATGATGAGAACCATCTAATCTATACTGGATAAAGAAAGAAATGAGGTTGGGAAAAGGATGGTACATAAGGGGAAAGTGGAGAGATCAATGAATTGAGGGACTTTGAGAAGTGTTATAGTCGATGTATTTGAGCAATACGCTGGGAAAGTAGGAAGTTGTGGATAGAGATGCTCAAAGAGTAAATGTAGACACGATGTGATTTTCAATGATGATGGTGTCCAAGGTGACTGTGGAACTGGGTGACTGACACTCAGTGGGTGAGACTGTCACTGAATATAAAGAGGTCAAAGAACTGAGCACCCAGGGTATTGGATGGGTCATCCACTGGACATTTAACTTACCCCAAGAATAATAGGAATTAAAATTATGAAATAGGAGATAAATTCTTTAAATAAATGGGGAGGAGAATACAATGGAGGTTAACAGATGATTCCAAGGAAAAAAGGGAGAAGATGATACACTCTCAAGAGATAGAGATGGAGCAATCGTCTAGAAGTAACAAATGAATCTGAGAGTACTTTAATTAAGCTCTTTTGAAGAACTGTAGATCCTATTCAATCTGTAAAATGTCATTTCATATCAACTTCTTCAAAAATTAATTAATGGCCACCACTTGACCTAGAAATACGTGAATTTGTAGGAATAAAGTTGATTAAACTATTTTGGACTGTTTGGTACTTATAGCAAAATCCACATTTTTACATAGCTAAGAATCTATGCTTCACTGCTGTTTAATTTTAAAAATCTGTGCAGCTGTACCCATTTAGAATTCTGATCACATGGGCACTGCATTCCTTGTGTGAACTCGCTACTCTTACTCATCATCTCTCAAAAAAGATATCAAAATACAAGGAATACCCTTAATCTTTCAAAAATTTATTATACTTCTCAAAACATTTACACTTTAAGTATGTAGTAGTAATACAGTATTTGCTTCTAACCTTACAATTAAATATAGGGCCCCAGTTTGTGAAGACTCTTACTGCTACTTATCTAGACCCATCGGGCTATTATTGTGAAACTCCCTTTGTTGTTCCTATAGCCCAGTATGAAGACAGAGTTGAATGAGGGCATAAAGTACTATATGTAAACTTCTATAAGGTTCTCTCTATTCTCTAGAGCTGGCCTTTGCAAGCTTATAGTTAATTATTTATAATTATTATTTCCTTTACCTACAATAAGACAGGTTTCAAAATTTGTTCTTAGATATGGTTCCTTTCGAGAAACCCAGAAGTATAACTAACTTTGGTATAGCCTTGAATTGTGACACTTAAAACACTGTAATTTAATTTTCTTTTCAGGAAAAAAATGATATATTGGCTTTAAAATGGGAAATCCTAGCATAGCAACAGCTTCCTACTGTTGCTATTCTCTGGGTGCCTCCCCGTCCCCTGTTGGTTGCCTCAGCATCATCCCCCACCTTGATAAGCTCTCATTAAGCTCTCTTCTAGTTAAATCCCTCTGAGAGTGCCACTTATTCCCTACTGGGACTCTGACTCTGCCCTTACTAAAGAATTCAAATTCTATTCAATATTTTCCAAACTCTATTAACCTAGAGAGTTGGGAGCTTAGAAACCAGTAATAACAGATCAAAATGTGCTCCACAACACACTAGTACGGGGTGCATCCTGGTCAGGTCTGTGGTGCTAAATTCCACTTAAATCTCATAAAGAACTAAGCGTGTATGCCCATAGACTGGTCTTCCTTATGCAGTTGCAATGCCTGCTCATTACTGTATGCACAGTGAGTGAAGGAGAAAGATGGCCTTGCTAGTATGTAAAAATTGTAGCCAGATGACAAATGATGGTGATGTGGTTTGCTAGACAGTTTTTACAACCCTGGGTACAAGGTGGTGTATGAGGGTGATATATTTGGGAGCAGGAGGAACTTATTAGTCCTGTGACCTGGTCAAAGCTCTCTCCAAAGAGGCAGAATAGTTCATTACCACCAACCAGAGCAAGTGTCCTTCTAGAAACTGGAGAAACTCAAAATTTCTGCTCACCAAACATCCCTCCTCAGCCCCCTACCTCCTGGTATGTTCTGCTGGGGATGTACCTTTTGTGCTTATCATAGCAAACCATGACTTTTACAAGATTTATGTGTCAGAGGGTTCCTTTCCACATGCCTTTGACCCGGTCCTTTGTGAAATGTTGCAAGCTTGTTGGGAAGCTGTTAAAGGTTTTTAGGGGGAAATAGGCTGTGTGGTCAAACATATCTGGAAAGCACTGTGTTAAACAAAATGAACCAGTTTTCTGCAGAAATGCTCAGGAGGTTTGATATACGGTGTGCATTAGGAATCTGGTAGGCAGGGTTTCCCAGCCTGCACATAACAGAGAACCTTTTTGTCAAAAGCATACTCACGATACGTTGAGCAACACTCCTATGGCTGGAAACACTGTGGGTGATGGGATGATAGGGGGCATTATAGAAAAGAGCAAGACAGTAAGCAGGTATTCAAAGGAAGAGGTCGGTCCCTATCAAACACCCAGCTCTTGCTAAACCAGAAACAGGAGTCACTCTGAAGCTGAATTGTACAGCTTATTGCATTTACTCTGAACACTTAATTTGAAATTTGGCAACATCCCTGATTGTCAAGAGGTTTTTTAATCTGGTACAAAAGGTTACAGAGGAACGCTGCTGCCCAAATCTAGCAGTTCAAGGAAGGCTTTTTAATTAACTTTAAAAGATCTGTGTGAGTCCTTTGCATGGCAGGATATATAAAACACCCATCACTGGAGTGAGAGAAGCAACTGGAGCCACTCCAAAGCCATTTCACTAATATTTTTAGGAAGAGCAAATTTCTTGTTTTGAAATTCAAGTTTGCAAATGATTAGATTCAAAAATAAAATAAAGTCTTACCAGCAACATGAGTTTCAGGGTCACTAAGGCCTTTATTCCAACTGGCTTTGCCCTTTCAGAATTAAATCCGCACTGAACCTTTTGTTCTTAAAAGGAAGTACTCTCCATGTATGGGTGACACAGGCAAGAGAAGATTGTCATGGGAGAGATTATAAATGATGACACTGGAACAGAGTGACCTTAAGATTTAAATAAATCCATTCAGTGAAGAGAAAACAGCATAAAGTCATACTGAGCAAAGCCCTGTAATTCTCTGGCAATGCAATATACACCTGGCAGGGAGATACCAGCCTGGAAAACTTGCACAATGACCCCATATGGGTCCTGCTTTCTCCACCTTGCCATAGGTGGGCAGGTTCCAGTATCAAGAATATTTTTCCAACCTTTTCCCTCCACCTCCAGGCAAACTATACTGCTAAGGGTGGAGGTGGAGAACAATTAGGTGCAAAAGAGTTCACTCTGGAAAGCCATCTAATGCTACATTCCCAACCACTAGGCTGCGGGCTTCCTGAGGGGAGAATGGGGAGTTGGGTGAAAACTATGAATTCATATGTGGACTGGTTAATTAAATACACCTCATATATATACGGGATATTGATGTTTTCAAATCATTTGTAGATGCTGTTGTGGTGAGTAAAATTTAAAGCGTCAATAAGTTTTGGGTGATCACATTTGTTATATATTTTCTCAAGCAATGGATCCTAAAAGAATAACCATCAGCAGCAGTGTCCCTAAATATTTGAATATTAAGAAGAGGTTCTGCCTAAAAAGGCTAATTGCTGGTCTATTCTTCCCCTGGTTTTTAGTCAAATCTGCTCTGAAACCTCCCTACACAGGCTTTCTTTTTTTTTAACTGAGGTATAATTGACATTCAACATCATATTAGTTTCAGGTGTACAACATAATGATTCAATATTTGTATACATTGGGAAATTATCACCACAATTAGTCTAGTTACCATCTGTCACCATACAAAATAACAATTTTTTTTCTTGTGAAAAGAACTTTTAAGATTTACTACTTGGCAACTTTCAAATTTGCAATATAATATTTTTGACTATACTCACCATGCTATACATTACATCCCTATAACTTCCTTATTTTAGAACTGCAAGTTTATACCTCTTAGTCCCCTTCACCCAATCCCCACCGCCAAAGCCCTCCCCTCTGGAAACCACCAATCTGTTCTCTGTATCTATGAATTTTGTTTTGTTTGTTCATTTGTTTTGTTCTTTAGATTTCACATATGAGAGAAATCATAGTCTTTCTCTGGCATACTTCATTTACCATAATACCCTCACACTTTATTCATGTTGCCAGAAATGATGACATTTCATTTTTTTATGGGTATTCCATTGTATGTATTTATAACATCTTCTTTATCCATTCATCCATCAATGGACACATGCTGTTTCTATATCTTGGCTACTGTAAATAATGCTGCAATGAACATAGGGATGCATATGTATTTTCAAATTAGTATTTCTGTTGTCTTTGGATAAATATCCAGAAGTGGGATAGCTGGATCATAGGATAATTCTACTATTAATTTTTAGAGGAACCTCCATACTATTTTCTATAATGGCCATACCAATTTACATTCCCACAGACAGTGCATGAGGATTCCCTTTCCTCCACATCCTTGTCAATGCTGTTTATTTCTTCTTCTTTTAATAATAGCCATTCTATTATTAAATAAGGTGACACCTCATTTTTAAATCATATTATTTGTTTGTTCTTGTTGCTGTTACTGAGTTGTATAAGTTCTTTAAATATTTTGGATATTAACCCCTTAGAAGATATACGATTTGCAAATACCTTCCCTCATTCAGTAGGTTGCCTTTTTATCTTGCTGATCACTTCCTTCACTGTGTACAAGCTTTTTAGTTTGATGTAGTCCCATTTGTTTATTTTTGCTTTTGTTGTTATTGTCTTTGAAGTCAGATCCAAAAAAGAAAAAAAAAATTTATCACCAAGAGCAATGTCAAGGAGCTTACTGCCTTTGTTTTCTTCCCGGAGTTTTATGGCTTCAAATCTTACATTCAAGTCTTTAATTCATTTTGAGTTATTTTTTGTGTATGGTATAATATTTCTTCTCATTCTTTCTCATGTGGCTGTCCAGTTTTCCCAACAGCACTTATAAAAAGAGACTGTTCTAGGAGTTGCCTTCATGGTACAGCTGAAACAAATCCAACTAGGAACCATGAGGTTGCAGACTCAACCCCTGGCCTCGCTCAGTGGGTTAAGAACCTGGCATTGCCTTGAGCATACGCGGCTTGGATCTGGTGTTGCTGTGGCTGTGGTGAAGGCCAGTGGCTACAGCTTGGATTCAACCCCTAGCCTGGAAACCTCCATATGCCACATGTGTGGCCCTTAAAAACAAAAAAAGGAGACTGTTCTATCTTAATTTTATATTCTTGCCTCTTTTCTCTTTTGTCATAAATTGATCATACATGTGTGTGCTTATTTCTGGGTTCTCTATTCTGTTCCATTTATGTATCTTTTTATGTGAATAACATACTGTTTTGATTACTATAGCTTTGTAATATAGTTTGAAATCAGAGTGTGTGATGCCTCCAGCTCTGTTCTTTTTTTTCAAGATAGTTTTGGCTACTCAGAATCTTTCCTGGTTCCATACAAATTTTAGGATTTTTTGTTCTATTTCTGTGGGGAAAAAAAGCCTTTGAATTTTGATTGAGATGGCAGTGAATCTGTACATTGCTTAGGGTAATATGGACATTTTAACAATATCATTTTTTCTAACCCATTAGCATGGAATATCTTTCTATTGTGTTTTCTTCACTTTCTTTCATCAATATCTTACAGTTTTCAGTATGAAGATCTTTCACTTTTAGGTTAAGTTTATTCTCAGGTATTTTATTCTTTTTGATGCAGTTGTAAACGAAATTGTTTTCTTAATTTCTCTTTTGGATAGTTTTTTGTTATTATATAAAATGTAACAGATTTTTGTATATTCACTTTGTACCTAGCAACTTTACTGAAATTGTTTATTGTTTCTAACAGGTTTGTGTATGTGTGTGTGGAGTCCTTGAGGTTTTCTACTTACAAAATCATGTCTTCTGCAAGTAGCAACGGTTTTACTTCTTTCTTTCCAATTTAGATACCTTTTAATTCTTTTTCTGGGATAATTACCTTGGCTAGAATTTTCAATACTATGTTGAATAAAAGTGGTAAGTGTGGGCATCCTTGTCTTGTTCCTGATCTTAAGGGAAAACATGTCACCTTTTAGCCATTGAGTATGTTAGCTGTGGGTATGTCATATCTGGCCTTTATTATGTTGAGTTACATTCTATCTATACCCACTTCGTTGAGAGTTTTTATCATAAATCAGTGTTGAATTTTGTCAAGTGCTTTTTCTACATCTATTGAAATAAACACACAATTGTTAGCCTTCACTTTTTTAATGGGGTATCACTGCTTTGTAGACATCAAACCATTCTTGCATTCCTTGGAATAAATCCCACTTGATGAGGGTGTATGAGTCTTTTAATATATTTTTTAAATATACTTGGATTGCTAATCTTTTGTTGAGGATTTTTTTGCATCTGTGTTCATCAGGGATATTGGCCTGTAATTTTCTTGTGTGGTGTCCTTGTTTGGTTTTAGTATCAGGGTAATGATGGCCTTGTAAAATGAATTTGGAAGTGTTCCCTCTTTTTCATTTTTTCAGAAGAGTTTGAGAAGGATAGATATTAAATCTCCTTTGAAATATTTGGTGGAACTCACCAGTGAAGCCATCTGGTCCTAGACTTTAGTTAGTTGGGAGTTTTGTGATTACTAATTTAATCTCCTTAGTAGTAATGGTCAGTTCAGATTTTCTATTTCTTCATGATTTAGTCTTGGAAGATTGCATGTTTCTAGGAATTTATCTGTTTGCTCTAGGTTGTCCAATCTGTTGGCATATAATTGTTCAAAGTAATCTCCTATGATCCTTCATATTTCTTTGGTGTCAGTTGTACTTTCTACTATTTCATTTATGATCTTATTTATTTGAGCCCACTCTTTTTTTCTTTTTATCTTTTCAAAAAAACCAGCTTTATTAGTTTCATTGATCTTTTCTGTTGTCTATTTGCTATATCATTTATTTCTTCTCTGATCTTTATTTCCTTCCTTCTACTAACTTAAGGCTTTGTTTGTTATTCATTTGTGTAAAGTTAGGTTAATTATTCCACACAGGCTTTCTTAAACATCCCTCAAAAGGGGAATGCTCCATGGCCAACAGTAGCGTACATTATTCAGTGTTGATTTGTTTATCATTCACTGTATTGACTCAGCACTCAGAATTTAGTAGTTGTAAACCCCACTGTAATTAAATTTCATAGGTTTCCTGCAAACCCATTAACAGAGTATATCACAATCCAAGGGGGTGTCTGGAAATGTATGGAGAAAATAACCCCATCCTATACTGTGAAACCTACAACTGCCTTCCAAATACTTCCCAGCACTGATTAGAAAAGTAGTCCCTTTTGATACACTGAGTAAATCATCATCTCTGGCAAACTGTTTGTGAAAGAGTGTGCTAAAGACTGCTGCTTCCAAGTAGAGGTGGTTTTGTTTAACCTGAATCAAGACATTTAGTGCTGACATAGAATAGTCCAAAGCTGCAAATCAGCAGGCTCCTTTCATAATCACTTGAAGCTCTCCAGTAGTTATTACCAGCCCAGCTCTCCAGTCCCAACTGCTACTTGCCTTGATGTAAGGAACTTCCTTGATTTATTAGCTAGGAAGAAATTACCCATCCTGAGATCCTTACTAATTTTCTTACATAACCAAAAGGAAAGGGTTGCCATTAAGACACCACATTATAATTTTTCCAAGGGGTTATCTGTGATAGGAAAGTGTTCAAGCCTGAAGTTAAACAAAAGTGAATTAAAGCCACACACTATTAAAGCCACAAAGGCAAGGAAATGTTGAGGCAAGGCTGGCAGGCAACTGTCATCCACTGTCTGTAATTCCTTCTACTGGGCTCAGAGCTTACATCATTGAATATGACTTTAGGAGGCTCTACAGCATTTTCTAAAACCAGGGATTTGTAAGGAGAAGAAATGAGTCCCATCTTATGCTCAAGTTCCCTGCCTCCTTAAAACTAAAAAAAAAAAAAAAAAAACTGTAGACCAACTAAATTTATATGTATGTATTATAAATAAGTTTTATAAACATATACCATACAAATAGGCATATAGATGTAGATATGATAAACTTATATATATATATATATATATTATATGAAATAGACCCTGTAATAGCTACTACCATCACTTTAAACAAAAATCCAAATAGCTTCACTTTCAAAACTAGCTAGGGTTTTGCCGGTCAGTTACAGATAGCTGCAAATAAAGCTCTCCAGTCACCTAGCATTTTCTCCGTACACAGATTTAAAACAGACGTTGAATGCTAGGGGCACACTCCCACTTTAAGATATCTGTTTGATCCTGCTGGTCTTCCACCTGGAACTTTCATTCCCCTAATTATCTTTAACATTCACTCCTTTATCTCCTTAAAAACTTGGTTCCAACGTTACCACAGTGAAACCTCCCAGAACACCTTACTTTAAATTGCAACCCCATCCACGATCCTTGGCAGCCTATCCACCTCTCCTGCTTTATTTTTCTTTGCAGCATTTAACACCTTCTAATATGCTGTGTATTTTATTTTGTATTTAATGATTATTTTGTCACACACACAGCCATCATACAAACACACACACACACACACACACACACACTAAAATTCACACCCCATGAGAACAAGGATTTCTGTCTGTTTCACACACTGCTATACCACTAGCATCTCTAAGAGTACTTGGTATATTGCAGATGATTAGTCAGTGTTTGTTGGTGGGAAAGAGAGAAGTAGGCAATAGTAGTCTATAGAGATATAAAAGACTAAAGTTATCTTCTAGATGGTTTCTAAATTTTTAAAATTTGTCCTCATATTATATCTATGCAACACAGAGACTAACAAAGGGAATGCTTGTTGAATAATTTTTCACTTTATTCCTTTTATTTTCTTTTTCTTTTCTTTTTTTCCCTTTTTTTTTTTTTTAAGGCTGCACCTGTTGTATATGGAAGTTTCCAGGCTAGGGGTCGAATCAGAGCTGCAGCTGCTGGCTTACAAAACCATAGCCACAGCAATGACAGATCCAAGCCACATCTGTGACATATGCCACAGCTTGTGGCAATGCTGGGTCCTTAACCCACTGAGGGAAGCCAGGGATCTAACCTGCATCCTATACAGACACTGTGTCGGGTTCTTAACCCACTGAGCCACAATGGGAACTCCTGCTCCTTCATTTCTAAACCTGGCCTGCGTGAAGCAAAATTTGAATTAAATCTACGGTTTGGTTGCTGAAATCATAGGTACAAGTGAATGATTTGGAATTAGGTAGTTCTTAGACTTTAGTTCACATCAGAATCCCTGGAAGAGCTTGTGAAAGCACACACGAGCCCCATCCCAAGTTTCAGTCTCAGTAGGTTTATGGTGGCACCCAAGAATTTCCATTTCTAACAAGTCCCCAGGTGATGCTGATGGCTACTGGTCTAGGGACGATGCTTTGAGAGCCTGGCCCAGACATTTCAGAGTGAACACAGATCAGCCACTGATGTTTTACTCATTGGTTTTCTCTTGTGTATTTTTTTCAGAAACCAATCTTATTTTCTCTCTTTTCAATTCCTGAAGGTAAACACCTCTTAACACAATTTGGATGTCCTAGGACTTTATATCAGTACCTAATTTTTACATGGCTAGCTTGACACAGAGAGAAGTGGGACCAATAAAGTGACCGCCTACTCAACCAGCTCAGAAGGCAAGTAAACAAAAGACCTTTTAATTGGTCTCCCTTCCACTTTTCTATATCCTTTTTCCACTGTTAGTTCTGTGTCACACAGAGAGACTCAATGTGAAAGGATAGAGTTTGCCCTGGAAATTCCCCCTGTATTACAGGAGTTTTTCTAACTCTTGTCAAATAAAAATGCTGGTGCTCTTTCCCCTGAATAGCAGATTCTTTGAGTGCCTACACCACAGACCCTTAGCCACCTTGGACTTTGACTGAACTGTGGTGGAAAAGGTCCTTGCAAACTGCCAAGCATCCCACCTCACACATCTGCTTGGCCTCTCTGATTTTCTATAGCAAGATACTCTCAGAAAGCCTGAGAAATGGCTCCATCTGTGCACAGGACAATGAGATTAGTATCCCCAGGGACAATCCTTTAATTGAGAACAACAGTATATGGACAAATGCCCATTCTACACGTGCCTCTGATATCCCCAAAGGGATCAGTCCCCAGGTGCCCACAGCTGTCATGAGCTCAGTGATACACCTCTCGGTGGCTTTTCTTTCTTTCCTATTTCACCCTCCTGCTCCCTCACTCTTAATACCTAGGGTCACTTCCCTAATAAACCACCTGCACCCAAGTTCCCCTCAGCCTCTGCTTTCAGGGAACCCAATCAAAGATACTGTCTTTGAATTTCCTGGAGGTCAACTCTGTGATGGAGAGTTGTACACAGAAGGTTAGGTGAGGAGCGACCTTGAGAGATATACCTATAAGGAAGGGAGCGAGGAAGGGGAAACTGAGTCAAAAGGTATTTGCAACTGAAACGTCAGAAGATCGTAATAGGGTCTGGAGCTGAGATGGCCTCTTAAAGTTGTCCTCAACTGAGGCTCTGCTGGTCTTTGGCCCCAGGCCACCCTTGGGAGATGGCCTCACCTTGCGTGGCGAAGTTCCCTGAGCCCACAAGGGTTTCCGGGGAGGGGCCTTCTGTGCCACCAGTGGTTGATATTCCCAGCAGCTGGGGTAGGAGTATGTTGGCCCTGAAGAGGGATCTGGGCCGACCACTAGGGATCCCCAGAATCACTGCCTTGTCACCACTTCTTGGCAATTTTCAACAGCCTTGCAAGTTCAGTCTTCTCTGTCTCCTGTAGCCAGCCTTGACTTGGAGAGGAAATTTCCCGGTAGACTCAGTATTTAGAAAAAAATAAGTTACATCTGGCATACTGAGTAAATATATTAAAGAAACCTCAAATTGCAAGTGTAAAAATTGGCTACAAGGTGCTAAACTTAAATGTTCATATATAATTAAATTCCATCAATGATGTGATGTTACATTCAAAACATCCTTTCTCAAAAGGATATTTCTTCTAAGCTGGGCTGTTTGGGGTTGTGGAATTTCTTTTTTTCACACATTGAGTGAAGACAAAAGTGTCTGTCAAGGCATTTGTTATAAAAGGGCAATTAAAACATCCTGGATCCGGTATGACTAATGGATAGGAGCCCTAGTGCTCCTGAAAATACTTCACTAATTACAGTCTCCTTTAGTGGCAGGCCCAAACAAAAGCAGGCTATGTCAGTTTTCAAATTTAAATAAAGAGCATTAGGTACTTAAGAACTCTCTTCAGGAGCAGGCAAGGGTGGCTGCCTGCATCTCTCATGCTGTCAAGGAAACCTCCACAATCACTCTCTGGGAGTGAAGAGCAGCCCTGACTCCCTAGAATACCTGTTCCTCCCAGAGGAGGGGTATGTGTCCACCATCTACTTCCTATTTCTGAAACGCTCTCCTTTTCTCATTGAACTTTTTATTGAGATGATTGTAGATTCATGTGCTATTTTAGGAAATGAGACCAAGAGAGCCTATGTACCCTTTACGCACTTTCCCTCAATGGTGACGAGTTACAAAATTCTGGTACAATATCACAACCGAGGTGGTGACATTGATACAATCCACCCATGTTATTCAGATTCCCCCAATTTTACTTGTACTCACTTGTGTGTATGTGTTTAGTTTTAATACTATTTAATTCCACGTGTGTGTTCCTGTGACCACTGCCACAGTCAAGATACAAACGCAGTCCCATCAACACTAGGATCACTCCTATTGCCCTTTTATAACCACACCCACCTCCTTCTAGGCCCCCCATCCTCTCTCTCTACACACCCAAGTCCTTAACCCCTGGCACCTGGCAACCACTAATCGGTTCTTCTTTCTAAAACTGTGTCATTTCGATATCACTTATATGTGGACTCTAAAATACAATACAAATCAATATATCAATGAAACAAAATCAGACTCACAGTTATAGAGAAAAGACTTGTGGTTTCCAGGGGCGGAGGGAGGGGAGAGAAGGACTGGGAGTTTGGGATTGGCAGATGCAAACTATTACATATAGGATGGATAAACAAGGATGGATAAATAACAAGGTTCCTACTATAGCACAGGGAACTATATTCAATATCCTGTGATAAACCATAATGGAAAAGAATATGAAAAAGAATATATTTATATAACTGAGTCACTTTGCTGTCCAAAAGAAATTAACATGACATTATAAGTCAATTACACGTCAATAAAATTAAAAATAAAATTGTGTCATTTCAATCTACATGGAATCACACAATATGTAACCTTTTGGGAATGGCTTTTTTCACTCAAAATAACTCTCTGGAAATTCATCCACATTTTTTTGTGTATCAGTAGTTCATTCCTTTTTAATGCTGCATAGTGATCCATGATATGGACATACCACAGTTTACCTAACCATTCAACCCATAGTTGAAAGACATCTGGGTTGTTTCCAGTTTGGAGCTTTTAAAAACAAAGCTGCTATAAACATTTGTATACAGATTTTCATGTGAATCAAAGTTTTCATTTCTCTGCGATAAATGCCCAAGGTTACAATTGCTGGGTCACATGGTAGTTGCATATTTAGCTTTTTTTAAGAAGCTTCCAAACTGTTTTCCAGAATCATACAAGCATTTTATATTTCCACCAGAATGTGTGTGATCTAGTTTCTCTACACCCTCACCAGCATTGACAGCCATTGCTATTTTCATTTTAGCTTTCTGATAGGTGTGTAGTGATACCTCACTGTGGTTTTAATCTGCATTTCCCTGCTAAGGATATGAACAACTTTTCCTGTGCTTACTCGCCATCTGTATATCCTCTTCTTTGTAAATGTCTATTTTTTTTCTTTTTTGCAGATTTTTCTGTTCTTTCATTTGCATGTTCCTTGAGGGGGTTTCCTAGGCCAAGCAGGTAGGTGTCTGTGGGTGGGGGAGGGGAGTCAGGCCCACAAGGACAGAGTCTCCCTGGCCTGCTGGACAACTTGTGCTGAGATCTCCCTTGCTGGTGTTGCCCACCTAGGTATCTCTCAGTTTCTCTCAGGAGAGGAGGGGAGTCTCAGGCTGTGCAAGGAAGGAAAGCACTTTCCCCAAACACCGTTGACAGTGTTCCCCTTGATCTTCCTTACCAGTGGTGCTGGGCTTGCCTGGTGTTGTCAGAAGGACTTTCATCTGATCTGGGGGAGAAACAAGCCTACTTGGGCTGTCTTCTATTGCTAAGTGGGAGGTTAGGAAAAACTGGGTCTGATTAGCTTCTTCTGTTGGGTGGGGGAATATAAGACCCCCTGCAGCTATGCGGTTCTTTTGATTCTAGGGTCCCAAACCAGTTTGCCTTTCTCTTACCACCTTCAGACTTCTCCTTTGGTTGCCTTTTACATTATTTCCAGGGTTTGCAATGGTACTTAGCTAGGGAGAACAGAGAGGAGTGTATCTACACCATCTTGTCTCGACCAGGAGTCTAAAATGTCCTTTTGAGGATGTGTTTCAGCTCAGTCACAGCTTAGTTTCACCTTCTGCCATATATACGGAGAAAAGAGAGGTGAGTTTTTCACCCAAGATTTCTCTTCTGTGACCTTAGATGTTGTTTCCAGAACATTAGTCATAGAAGTCTAGAAGAAGGCAAATTATCTCACAGACTCCAAAAATGTTACAGAGTCAAAAGAATCTTAGAGATCACGTGGGCCAATGTTTTTTAAACATTCCTATTAACGGAATACTTTCTTCTTCAAATGAACTCCAATAGAGAAAGTCAATATTTAGACATCAGTGAAGCTGTCTAGATGAAGTAAGGATGAAAACAGTTCTTCACTGTTCATTCCCCTCTTCCCCCAACCAATTGATTCAGAATCCAGAGGATTTAAGGAAAACAGTTTCAAAATACTCATCTAGTCCAACTCTTCCCTTTTACAAATGAAGACTCTGAAGCCCAGAGAGGGTATGTAATTCGCTTAAAGTAACAACAAGTTAGTGGCAGAACTGGTATTAAAATCTACATCTTAAAAAGCCAGCAAGTCTAATCCTAGATATTTACCAAAAGAGATTAAAAACGTATGTCTACCCAAAGACTTGCACATCGATGTTCATAGTGGCTTTGTTCAAGACAGCCAAAAGCCAGAGACAACCCATAGGTACGTCAACAAGTGAATGGATGAACAATTTGAGGTATGTCCATATAATGGAATACTACCCAGCAATAAAAAAGAATATACTTTCAACACACACTATAACATGCATGAATCACAAAAGCATTATTTATAGCTAAAGAAGCCAGACACAAAAACAATCTATTTTGTATGATTCCTTTTATATGAGGATCTCACACTGACCTGGACAATTACATGCTTCCTCTTTGGGACTTCACCATAATACTTCCTTCCTCAAATGTCTCATTTACAGAATTATTTTATTGTTATACAAGGTGACTTCAGAAACCCAACTTACACTATGAAATTTTAAGCTATACTCCTAGTTTCCACGTATGTAAAATGGAGCAGCTGATCTAGAACAGCTTCCAAGGCCCTATTCTGCACTGAAATTATAAGATTAGAGTACATGGAAGTGAACAGCAGGAGTCACTAAATGTCCAGGAACTTGACTGGAAATATAACATAGGGATAGGACTTGAGGCACTGGTGCCCCTCAAAGGACACCACAGTGGACTCCGTTGAGAGTTAGGCTCTGGGGACTCATTGGTCCTATCACCACCTAAGGAGAAAAGTAACCTAACCATAAGTTTCCATCTGTACTTACCATCATCAAGGCACAGTGCTTTATATCCCTGTTCTGTCCACAATGGACTGGATTAGGATCCAGATAGGAGCCGAGGACAACCATATGTAAGCTGAGCAAGGAATTCAGGGCACCTTCAGTAGGAGACCCTCCTGGGCAAATAACACTTCAAATCCTCTCTCTGTCCATCTAATTTCTGTTCTGGAATTTGAACCAGAATGAGGTGGGTTCCTAAACTTATGGCTATGTCCCCAAGCCACTTAAGACTATTTCCCAGGTTACCAATGAAGCCCACAGTTCACACCTCAACCCAGAGAACTCAGTCCTCACAAGAACACGTTGCTAAGGGGGCAAATTCTTCTTCTGCCACAAATTCCTCTGTAACCTCAGTCTCAGATTACTTTTGGTAATGGGTATTTATTGTATCCTTTCCCTGGGAGCCTTAGAAATCTGGCCAGCTGGCTTGGAGAAGCCGAAAATTACAGGAAAAAAATTTTCCTCCAGCAAGCACAGAAAAATAGGAGACGAGTAGAAGGATGAACGGAGGGGTGGCCAATTGATACAACTCTCTATAAACCTTCTGCTGATTAAAAAAAAAAAAAAAAAGAAAGGCTTCAATCTTATTTGTATCCTTCATTCCTCTTGGAAAGATGCATCAAAAATCAAGGTCTTTTATTCTGTCCACAAGGATGAATACTGATTTGCTTGGTCAAATTGCAAGACTCTCAATGGATCATATTTTCTAACTGGTGGAATCAGTGTGTATTAAAAAGCCTCCTATTTCTTATACCACTCAGGGGATGAGGACGATCAAGACCAATTTTGCTGGGAGGTTGGCAGAGGAGGGGGAGCAGGTCACCACGTTCTCTCTCTTGCCTGCAGCAGAGCATTAGGAATAAGCAGGCTTTTCCCTGTGTCTCATTTTCTGCAACCTTTCTGCCCTCACTCTAGACCAAGCACACCACCTCTCATTGAACTATGGAGTACACCCATAAGTGGGTTATGGAGAGGCAGGAAGGGCTCAAAAGAAGAAGCATGGAGACCAGAATGGTCGTTTAAATAAATTGTGTCACATGTGGCCCGTGGAAACCTATAAAGGTCAACACTGCTGACTTCCTAATCTACTCAGATTATTAATAATTTGGAATTTTATCCTGTTCAGTCTCTCCAGTCCCAAGTCACATAAATCAACCCTGGCTAACTCCAACCAAAATGATTTTGGAGAATTGAAGGAAAGACTGTACAAGCAGACCTTTGAAAAAGCAGGTGATTCAGTGGCTCTAGGAAGCTCAGTCAGAAACTTACAGAAAATCTCTCTTCCAGGACCTGAGAAGGATCAGCTCTGATGGTTCTCCATCCTTGGTTACTCTGCCTAAGATTCAAATTCTCAAGACATACACTCTG
Source organism: Catagonus wagneri (assembly GCA_004024745.2). Lineage (NCBI taxonomy): Eukaryota > Metazoa > Chordata > Mammalia > Artiodactyla > Tayassuidae > Catagonus > Catagonus wagneri. The sequence goes on from PVHT020000193.1 coordinate 6,738,634, forward strand.
ATTGGCTTGGCTTGTGCAATGTTCCCACTGCTTGGCCACTGACCCATATAGAATGAGGGAAGATGGTGTGTCTAGTTATAAAAAAGGGGGATTACGCTCATACTTATACTCTCAAAAGCCCTGCCCCCAGCCCAACCACCTGATGTGCTGCTTGACCCATTTCTCCTATCAGGGTCCAGCACCCACGATTCATCAAACCTTTTCTTGACTCAGGCCTTCACACTTAAAATATTCTCTCTCCCTGGAATATATATAATCCCAGTCCTCACCTGGCTGCCTCTTTCTTGCCTCTAAGGTTTCATAAAGGCCCTCCCATGAATCTTCCCCTCTGCCCCCAGTCTAAATTAGATTCTGTATTTGTTCTTTTTTTTTTTTTTTTGGCCGCACCCATGGCATAGAGAAATTCCCAGGCCAGGGATTGAACCCACATTCAGCCACAACATTAACCAGAGCCACAGCACTGAAAAGGCCAGATCCTTAACCCACTGAGCCACCAGGGAACTCCTACATTTAGAGTACATATTATAATTAATTATCATCTTGTGCTATTATGTTTAATGTCTGTCTCCCCATCAGTCTGCAAACTCCAGCACAGCAGGCTCCACATCCATTTGGTCTTCAACTCTTTCCCCAGCACCTGGCAGAGAGGTAGAACTCAGCAAATATTTGCTAAGGAACATAAGGGGAAAAGAAGTTTCCTTTTTCCCTCTCGTACCAAAGGTAGGAGTTAAAGCACCTTCTGCCCTTTGTAAAGATTTTTGTTTGTAAAGAAGACACTTTCGGTCTCTAGCCAGCTCCCCAAAGTCCAGTGTAGCTCACAGATGTCGTTGGAATTGGGAGACAAAGCCACAGATCATGAGAAAATACTGCTTTGCCATTACAGGGGGAGCAAAACTTACCATCCTAAAATGTCTCCTTGGTATGTGAATTATTTTTAGCTGAAAACAATCAGGGTCCAAAATACTCAGGAAGAAACTTTGACCTTCCCCCCTAACAGTACAAAAGAATGTAGATAGAGCGCCTCTTCCTGGAACAGAGGTATCACCAGAGAAATCTGCAAAACTCCTCAGCAGAGCCTGGAGATCTGAGCTCACTGTGTCCCTTTGCCTCTGCATGGCCCAGCAAACACTTATTTACCAAACATTGGCTTTTCCATCTCCATGTGAATTGTCATGCTCCTCCACTGAGTCCCTAATCACTGCCCCAACATGCTCTTTTGTCTTTAGCTGAAGATGGTATTTAAAGTGAGGATTTCGGCCCTTTTGGTGAGTTACGTTCTCCTGGGTCTCTCCCATGTATACACGTTGTTAAACTTTCATTTGATTTTCTCCTGTTAATCATCTCATGTTAACTTAATTCTTAGAGCAGCCAGAAGAAGCAAGAAGGGTGGAGGAAGATTTCTTCCTCCCCAACACCACAATTTGCCAGGCTTTCTCCTGGGCACTTAATTACTCCAAGCATCTTGTCAATAGTGGTAAGAGACTGTGGTAGGACTGAGGTACAAAATCCTCAGTGTCATCTCATAACATCACAAATAAACATAATTTCTATCATCTGCATCTGAACATTTTTGTATTAAACATAAAAATGAAGAGAAAAAAATCAAGCCATGTCATTTATAGTACTGGTTCTAAACAGAGGATAAATAAATGTATATATAATTTATCAACAATGACCACTGGGAAGTGGGGCCTTACCTAAGGATGTTATCATTTAAAGAGAAAGTTACAGTTTTAAAGACAGTGCTACTCATGAATCAATCAGTGTGATACACCACGTTAATGAAAGGAAGGATAAAAATCACATGATCAACTCAACAGACACAGAAAAACATTTGATAAAAATTTTCTATGTCAATAGACATAGAAAAACATTTGATAAAAATTCTCATCAAAGTTGGTACAGAGGCAGCATATGTCAACATAATAAAGGCCATTTATAAAAAACCCACAGCTAACATTATACTCAATGGTAACATGCTGAAAGCCTTTCCTCCAAAATCAGGATTAAGACAAGGATGTCCATTCTTGCCATTTCTACTTAACACAGTATTGGAAGTCCTAACCACAGAAATGAGATAAGAAAAATAAATAAAAGGCATATAAATTGGAAGGGAAGAAGTAAAACTGTCACTATTTGAATATGTCATGACACTATATATAGAAAACCCTGAAGTCACCATCAAAAAACTATTAGAATAAATGAATCCAGAAAAGCTGCAGGATACAAAATTAATATGCAGAAATCTGTTGCTTTTATAAACACTAATAACAAACTATGAGAAAGAGGAAGCAAGAAAACAGTCTTATTTAAAATTGCATCAAAAAGAATAAAATATCTAGGAATAAACTTAACCAAGAAAGACCTGTACGATGAAAACTATAACACATTGATGAAAGAATTTTAAAATGAATCAGAGAAATGTAATGTCTACATTGATGTGTAAATATTTATGACTTAACATGTGAGCCTGGGGAACAGCAATAAATATTAGCTGGTCACTATTGAGAGCCTAAGATGGTGTGCACGGTCCCGCGTGTAGCAGAGTGTCCTAGTTAGAGTTGGCAGAGGTGGCTGTTAAGGTAGGCTGGAAGGTATTTTGAGGTAGGTGAGGGAAGCTGAACTCCTCTGCTTTAGAAATTAATAGAAATGTGGGTATTCAGAGACTGGATACCAGAGAAGCAGGAAAACATCCAAACTAAGAAGCAGCCACCGGGAATTTCTCACTGGCTGAAAGACTTGTGAGAACATGAACTCATAACTGTCTTAAGTTGTTTGCTATGGAGACTGGCACACAAAAGGCTGCTTCACACAACTGCTTGTGGTGGATAATGCTTTGGGAAAATCAAGAAAAAGGAGAGCTTTTCATTCGGGGGTCAAAGTTGAAGGGTTAGACAGGGTAATAGCCACAGAACTCAGAATGGCTGTTAGGAGCCCAGAGCTGCCAAAAAACTAGGGAAGGGTCTTGGATTCAGTGAAAGTAAGAATCTGCCTCAGAGGGGGGCAGGTAGTCTCTTGACCATATACAGGATGACCAGTATAGTTTGGTCAAGCATAATCCATAAAGTAATGAAAGTTCAACTTCACCGTTATTGTGTCTTTGCACTGTCTCTTTAGTGTTAATTCAGTGGGAGTTACTTCCTTTGCCCCAAAATGAAAATGCTGCAGGTCCACGAATTTTCTCCTCACACTTAGGTAGAAGTCTTATGCTCATTTTGTACTCCTAAACAGTCTCAATTCAGAAATTAGAGCTTCCTTTTCAAGATAGGAAGCAAAACTATTTACTTGATTTAGCCTTGTAAGTTCTTGCTTTCCCAGCTAAAAGTTCAGATTGGAATCCTACAAAGAGAAGGTGTGCAAAGTTGACTTCTGGTCTACTTCTCCACTTTACATTTCACCTTTTTTCCCCTCCCAGTCCTTCCCTACCACTCCTGACAAGCAGACTGTCCAAATTCCAACCCCTCTAGAGTACCTGTTTCAGTTATCTTTTGCTTCCTAAAAAAAAAAAAACTCTGAAACTTATTACCTTGAAACATCAATGACTTATAGCTTATAATTCTGCAGTCTGGGCTGGGTTCACCTAGGTAGATCTTTTTCATGTGGAATCTGCTGAGGCTGGAACATTCCAGATTGTACCTTAGCTGAGATGACTGCAATAGCAGGCGGCTGTCCAGGGATTTGTCTCACTCCACATGACCTCTCCATGTGGATAGCTTGGGCTTCCTCAAACCATGGTGGCCTTGGGACATTCAGAGTTCTTACCTGACTTCAGACTTCTAAAATAAAGTTCAAACTACCAGTCTTCTTAAAACTAAGAGTCACTTCTGCCGCAATCTATTGGTCAAAACAAGTCAAAGGCCAGCCTAGATTCAAAGGGAGAGACAGATGCCACCTCTCAGTAAGAAGAGCCCTAAGTGTGTACAAAGATGAGAGGAATTGTTGGCAGACATATTTGGAGACTGTGTGCCACAATGATGGTTGTGAAAGGTAGAAGTAGCAAAATATAACTTAAACAACTGCGCCCTTGCTCTCTAGTCCTGGAAGATGTCTGAAAATTACTTTTTCTTGCATGACATCCTCAGAAAGTTCAATCCCTAGACACTCCTCCCCACACTTTTCATTCAGAAAACTATATCTCCATAGTCACTTGTAACTACTTCCTTAGTCATTAAGAATCACAAAAGAAAAGTTAACTCAAACCTGGTCTGGGAGAGAATTTTTTAATAGGATATAATTCACAACTTCCTTCCCGAAAAATGCTTAAACAATTTCTTAATAAACTAAGTGGTATTAAGTCTTGGTTACCCAGTTGACTGGCAGCTGAATATAAGTCAAGAGTCTAGTGATCTTAACCCAGCCATTTTATTTTTTGTATTTTCTTTTTGTATTTTGTATCAAAAAATATTATGCAACCACTCTCTTTTCCTACAAAATATCCCTACTAAAAGTAAACCTTCAAAGTGGGCCATGAAGGTCCTCTTCCTTCACTGCATAATTGCAATAAAAATTGAACATGCATGCTTAAAATAAGTTTAATATTACTATGCAAAAGCAAGTTGCTACTGCAGAGGTCTCCCTATTGGAAAAAATACTGGAAGACTTCTTTCTGCCAAACAGCCCACATCTGTCTAGATCCTGAGAAACCCTGTCCCATCTCTTACCCCACCAAACCCTTGACAGGAAAGCCTAACCACTTCTATCTGGACACTGCGGGTAGTTCCAGCTTTCTCAAATGAGGGTCAGGCCCCAGATACTGTGTTCTCAGATAAATAAAACTCATATCAGACACTCCGAGTCATCTTGCAGAAGAGCTCCTTATTAGGCTGGACCTAAAGGAGGAGGCCCCTACTCTTACTATGCTCCTATTCACTACTGAGGAGGAAAGACTTTCAAAAATCATGGAACCCATTCTTAGCATTATCATTTAAAAACTGCATTTGGGTCTTGCACTTTCCTTTGGAATTTTATATTTCTTGTAGTTTGTAGCCTCACTCAAATTTTATCCTACCAGTACTTATATAATTAAAACTTGAACTGTTTGTTTTTGTTCGTTTTATTATTAAAGAGAAGAGTAACCCATATGGCTTAAGGTATTGGAGAACACCAGGCCACTCATATATTATTTAGGTATATAAGTTCATTTAACTTCAATCAACGTAATCAGTAAGTTATGGAGTTTATAACTAAATATTTCTAATGAGGACACTACTTTTACCTAGTCCCAGTCCAAAAGTAATTATATATTCCACTTTTCTACCCACTCTCAATATAAGCTAAGAACTGTCAAATTACTAGCTTTCTCATACCTACTTCTAACTTTGTGAGCAGGGTCCAAATTTTATGTTACTGCCATTGTCTCTGAAGTTCAAAGTATGGGTGATATACTCATTACTTAGAACTGAGAAATAATTTATTTTCTCCCTTTCATGTCCCAGAGTTGCAGAAGTCAAAATTGAGAGTTGTGGGAGTCAAAGGAATCTCTTTAGAGTTTACAGTTTCCACCTGACTATTTTAACCACAGTCACAGATTTCTTCTAACATGACATTAGGGGTACAGGGAGCCTCTACTTATGACTTATGAATGCCTAGCTCATGGATCTCTCTTCAAGAATTTTCAAGAATTTTCTTTACTCTGTGTTCTGAAGGGTCCGTAGCAATGAGAAGGGAAGGGAAAGAAGAATGAAGGAAAATTCTAAAAGTATCAGAAAGGGCACCTATGGTTTCACAAAAGGACTCTTCCATGTGAAAATAGAGGTAAAGTGTTTAGGAAGGCACAACTCCTGCCACTGGATTCTCAAAAAGAAAGAAACTAGAGATGTAGGAAAGATAAAGTACTAGCTCCACTGGATTATCCCAAATTGCCACGTTCATGACAATTAAGGCTTCCCAATATTTGACCATTATCTTTATTTTGATCTCCTCATTATAAAAATTCAACAGTAAAAGAACCAAAGGAAGAGAAAAAAAGATACTCCATAAACTGAAAACTTATCTCTAGGTAACCCTTTACCAATAACTATCGACCACAAATTCCAGCTTCTAAACAGTTTCCCTTTCCCTTCATCCACTATTAAAATCATAAGACTTGAAGGGACTTTACATACCGTGTAGTTTAACCTATAACTCATCCCCACTTTGGCACCTCGGGTCAATAGCCTCTCTAGGAATACCTTCAGGGACAGTTAGCTCACTAACTCACAAAGTAACCCATTCCATTGTTGATGTGTACTAACAGTCATTTACTGTATCCAGCTAAGAACTTGCTTCCACATGACCCCCACCCTGCGGCAGAGCTTCTACTTCCCTATGACAGCACTTCAAGTGGGGACATTAAAAACTCCATGTTTCAAGAGTTCCCTTTGTGGTGCAGTGGAAACAAATCCAACTAGTATCCACAAGGATGTGGGTTCGATCCCTGGCCTTGCGCAGTGGGTTGGTGATCTGGTGTTGCAGTGAGCTGGGGTGTAGGCAGCAGACATGACTCGGATCCCACACTGTTGTGGCTGTGGTGTGGGCCAGCAGCTGTAGCTCTGATTCAACCCTTAGCCTGGGAATTTCAATATGCTGGAGGTATGGCTATTGTGAAGAGTACTGCAATGAACATGAGTGTGCAAGTGTCTTTTTCAAGGAAAGTTTTGTCCAGATATATGCCAAAGAGTGGGATTGCTGGGTCATATGGTAGTTCTACGTACAGTTTTCTAAGGTACCTCCATACTGTTTTCCATAGTGGTTGTACCAGCTTACATTCCCACCAACAATGCAGGAGGGTTCCCTTTTCTCCACACCCCCTCCAGCATTTTTTATTTGTGGACTCGTTAATAATGTCCATTCTGACTGGTGTAAGGTGCTACCTCATGGTAGTTTTGATTTACAGTTCTCTAATAATCGGTGATGTTAAGCATTTTTTCATGTGCTTGTTGGCCATCTGCATATCTTCTTTGGAGAAATCTCTATTCAGGTCCTTTGTCCATTTTTCTATTGGGTTGTTGGCTTTTTTGCTGTTGAGTTGTATAAGTTGTTTGTATATTTTAGAGATTAAGCCCTTGTCAGTTGCATCATTTGACAATATTTTCTCCCATTCTGTAAGCTGTCTTCTAGCTTTCTCTTTGGTTTCCTTTGCTGTGGAAAAGCTTGTCAGCTGGAGTAGGTCCCATTGGTTTATCTTTGCTTTTATTTCTGTTGCTTTGGGAGACTGACTTGACAAAACATTTGTAAGGTTGATGTCAGAGAACGTTTTGCCAATTTTTTCTTCCAGGAGTTTAATGGTGTCTTGTCTTATATTTAAGCCTTTAAGCCACTTTGAGTTCATTTTTGTGCATGGTGTGAGAGTGTGTTCTAGTTTCATTGATTTGCATATAGCTGTCCAGGCTTCCCAGCAGTACTTACGGAAAAGACTGTCTTTTACCCATTTTATGTTCTTGCCTCCTTTGTCAAAGATTAATTGACCCTAGGTGTCTGGGTTTATTTCTGGGTTCTCTATTCTGTTCCATTGGTCTGTATGTCTGTTTTGGTACCAGGACCACACTGTCTTGATAACTGTGCCCCTGTAATATTGCCTGAAGTCTGGGAGAGTTATGCCTCCTGCTTGGTTTTTGTTCTTCAGAATTGCTTTGTCTGCCAGGTTCTTAACCCACTGGGCCACAATGTGAACTTGATTTTTGTTTTTTGATGATTACCTTCCAAAAGGGCAAAGTCAAAAGGTGCAAAATCTTTCAAATCTTATGCTGGGAAGTCACATCATCATTTCTGCCACATTCAATTGGCCAAAGCAAGTCATAAGGCCAGCCAAAATTCAAATGAGGGAAAATCAATTCTACTTCTTGGTAGGGGGAAGGGCATAGTCACACTGCAAAAGGGCAGGTGGCTGGGGAGGAACTGTTACCACTTTTTGGTAACAATCTAACCACTGAAGATTACAACCTAGAATGAAATGAAAGAGTCCTCACCATTCAGCACAGCATCTTCTAGAAACATTCTAGTTCAGGTGCAATGTTTATAAAGGGCTGGGGGGGAGGGGTTCCCATCATGGCTCAGTGGAAACAAATCTGACTAGCATCCATGAGGACACAGGTTCAATCCCTGGCCTTGCTCAGTGGGTTAAGGATCGGGCGTTGCTGTAATCTGTGGTGTAGGTCGCAGACGCAGCTCCAATCCTGCATTGCTGTGGCTCTGGCGTAGGCTGGCAGCTACAGCTCCGATTCGGCCTCAAGCCTGGGAACCTGCATATGCCAAGGGTGTGGCCCTAAAAAGACAAAAAAAATAGGGGAGCTAGTGGTAAGCAGGAAAAATCACAGAAAAATTATAAATGCTCAATAAACATAGGAAAGAATGCTCAGTGCCAAAAGCAATGAAAACTGAAAAAGGACATTTCTCATCTGCCACAGTGGCAAACACTTGAACAATTATAAACTGTGAATGTAAAGGATCTATAGCATAAAGAGCTACAATTTCAACTATGTGAAAAGAACCTCAAAGGCTACATCTGACCTGCAGTAATTTGAAAGTATGCTGAGGCCCAAATTTGAATACCACATGCTAGGAATGCAGAATTGAATCACAAGAACTAGAAATGGAGCCCTAGAGAGACCCTAAAAAATAAATCTCAATTCATTTTTCCTATTTTCTGCTACTTCTGAATGTTGGTCTGCTTATAAGCTGGAAGAAAACATGCCAAAATGTCAAGAATGCTTGAATTGTGAGTGATTTACATTGTCTTTAAAATTTTCTGTATTTTTCTCATCCTTTGTTTCCAAATATTTTACTTTTATACTCAGTTAAAAAAAGTAAAGATTAGGCCTAGGATTGAATACAATATTTCAATTAGAGCTCCTTTCATTTTTCTTGAATAAGACAAGTACATCACATCCCTGATCAAGGTCTCTGCCTGGAAGTGCTCTTCCCTTAGATTCCACCTCTTTTGTTCTTTAGGCCTCCAATCTTTGACCAAAAGTCATTCTTTTTTAATGAAGCCAACCCCTACCACCCTATTTAAAATTGTAAATAATCCTTTGCACTTACAGCACCACCTTTCCCCGTCCCTGTTTATTTTCTCCAAAGCTCTAGTATCTTTCTAGCAGTTCATATAATTTATTTTTTGTGTGTATGTTTCCTCTCCCCCACCCCCTCCATAGAATTAAAGCTACAAGGGGGCAAAAGGGTTGTATCTCCAGAGCCTAGAACAGGGTCTGGCACATAGTAGGTTTTTAGTAAATGTTGTTGAAGAAATAAATGAGCTTTTAAAACTAGTATTCAGTCCAGGTCAGGGCTCAGATAGACTATGGTCACATGAGACCTGCATCCCACATTTCTCTTCATTCAGCCTCCAATCACATCAGCTTTCTTAACAGCCACACTAATATAGCTGCCTCTTATTAAGTTTGTTTTCAGTGAAACTCCCAGGCCTTTTACACGGAAACTATTCTCATATCCTGTTCTACTATAAATCATGACTCTGCATTTATTTTTTATTAAATTTTAAGTTCAATCCCCCACATTTTTCTTGCAAGTGTTGGCCATCCTTCTGGCCTGTCAAAATCTTTGCTGAATTTTGATTCTAATCTTAGATCAGCCATACTTCCCAGTTTTGTGTCTGCAGATGTGATGAATGTCTTAAACATTTTTATTATGTTTTCCTGGGGCAGAGCCTAATGAACACGTGGAAAATATTGAATAAATGGTGACTTGTACCAAATAACTTGTTAATAAACACTTTCCCCTGCTTAGTCCTCTCAATGGCATTGTTAAGTGGCTGTTCTCTACAGTTTAGAAATGCAAAAACTGAGGGTGAGATAAGCATGTGACTTGCTCAATACCTCACCTGTAGTAAGTGACAGAAGCAGGATTCCTACCTGGATCACCAAAACCTATATACTCCTATAATATAAAGGCTGCACCACGTCTGTATGGCCACCAAGAACTTTTTAAGTTCCAGAATTAGGTTGCTGGCTACAATCCTAATTGAAGTTACAAGCACTGCACTTAAAGCAGTACTTCCGGGCCAATGGTTAACTTTCAATGTGCATCACAATCACTTGGGAAGCTTTTAGAAAAAGAAAAAGACAAAAGAAAGAAACATGAATGCCCAGGCACCACCTCAAAAAATTTCTGATTTAACTGGTCTATAGTAAGGTAACCCATTTTATAAAACTTCCCCAAGTGATTTTTTTTAAATTTTTTTTTAAATTTTTTGCTTTCCCTTCATGGGTCTCTTTATTTCATGGTGACTTGTACCAGATAACTTGTTGTTTTTTTTTTTTTTGTCTTTTTGCCTTTATGTAGAGCCGCACCCGCGGCATGTGGAGGTTCCCAGGCTAGGGGTCTAACAGGAGCTGTAGCTGCCGGCCTTCGCCACAGCCACAGCAACGTGGGATCCGAGCCGCATCTGCAACCTTCACCACAGCTCACGGCAACGCCAGACCCTTAACCCACTGAGCAAGGCCAGGGATCGAACCCACAACCTCATGGTTCTTAGTCGGATTCGTTAACCACTGAGCCACGAAGGGAACTCCCCAGATAACTTGTTAATAAACATTTTGTGTTTCAAACTGTCAGCAACTTGCCCAGCCCTCTGAGGCTTCCTATAAGGAATGCTTCAAGTCAAAATGCATTTGTTGCCTTTCCTATTACTAAGGATTCACTACCAACATCTTTGGGCATCCCCATGTAAACCAACAGCAATTGCATTTTCTTGTTTACCTTTTTCCTCACAGAATTCCAGAACAAAAACAGATCTCTCTCTCTCTCTCTCCCTCTCCCTCTCCCTCTCCCTCTCCCTCTCTCTCTCTCTCTATATATATATATACACACAGCATAAAGTGATCCTTCCACCAGGAGGTGAAGGATCTTTCAATGATCCTCAACCCAGCATAGGAAGGCCAGGAGGCATGGGCTCTCCCTGGAAGCACCCAGGGTGTGCAGTGTTGAGTCAAGGCCAGGAGATGGGTGGATCTTTAACAGCCCCCCTACCAAGTGATTCTTAGTTTATTTTCTTTTAATGGATTTTATTTCAATTATAGGTGTACATAAATCATCACAAGTCAATTTTACAGATTTTGTATCCCAAACCCACAGTGCATCCCCCCACCCCCCACATTGTCTTATTTGAAAAACCATGGTTTTCCAAAGTCTGTGAGTCATTGTTCTGCAAAGAAGCTTATTGTGTCTTTTTAGTTTCCACATGTAAGCGGTAGCATTGGGTGTTGCTGTCTAATTGTCTGACTGGTTTCACTTCGCATGATAATTTCTAGGCCCATCCATGTTGCTATAAAAGTTGGTAATTCGTTCCTTTTAATGGCTGAGTAATATTCCATTGTGTGTATGTACCATATCTTCCCCATCCACTCCTCTGTTGATGGGCATTTAGGTTGTTTCCATGACCTGGCTATTGCATAGAGTGCTGCAGTGAACACTGGCGTACATGTGTCTTTTCGAGTCATGGTTTCTGCTGGATAGATACCCAGGAGTGGGATTGCTGGATCAAATGGTAGTTCTATTTTGAGTTTTCTGAGGAATCTCCATACTGTTTTCCACAGTGGGTGCACCAATTTGCATTCCCACCAACAGTGTAATAGGGTTCCTTTTTCTCCACACCCTCTCCAGCACTTATTGTTTGTAGACTTTTTGATGCCAAGTGATTCTAATGTGCAGCTAAGGTTGAGATCCACTGAATATAGAAACAGAGTAGAGGAAATGCAAAACTGCCAACATCCAATTGTTTATAAATGGAAAGGAACACTACATTTGCAGAACCCCCCAGATGCTCTAAAAAACTCAGGTATATATTACATATGCATTTTTTTTTTTTTTTTTTTGCTTCTTAGGGCCACACTAGTGGCATATGGAAGTTCTCAGGTTAGGGTGAAATCAGAGCTGCAGCTGCCAGCCTGTACCACAGCCACTGCAACACCATATCTGAGCCACATCTGTGACCTAAGATGCAGCTTGTGGCAATGACAGATCCTTAACCCACTAAGCGAGGTCAGGGATGGAATCCACATCCTCATGGATACTACTCAGGTTCTTAACCCACTGAGCCACAATGGAAACTCCTACATACGCATTTATAAACAAACAAACAAAAACCCTCTCTTTCCTTCCTTGTCCTGACTCCACCAGGATTCCCACCATCACCTCCATGGAATGGTCTATACTCCTCTCATCCCCTCCCCACAAAACACACATACACACACATAGTGGCACCTTCTTGATTATGCTGTGGGGTAAGTCCTGAGCCAATTCCTTTGATTTATTTTAAGTTCTTCCTTGGAGAGAACCCCAATACCATTTGGTTTTCTTTCAAAATTAAATAAAACATATTATGTTTTTCTATCTAAATTGCAGGAGAACCAAACATTTATACCAATGCGTGTTAAATAAACAGCTCTATTTCTTCACTATCTTTGTACTTTTGTTTTCCTTTTCTGCACAAATCTGTTTTATTCATCATATGCTTATTTTTTTTAATAACAATGAATTTTATTTCAGTTATAGGTGTACAAAGATCATCACAAGTCAATGTGATAGATTTTGTGTCCCAAACCCACAATGCATCCCCCCAGCCCCCAGATTGTCCCACTTGAAAAACCAAGGTTTTCCAAAATCTGTGAGTCATTATCTGTTCTTCAAAGAAGTTCATTGTGTCTCTTTAGCTTCCACATGTAAGCGGTAGCATTGGGTGTTGCTGTCTAATTGTCTGACTGGTTTCACTTCGCATGATAATTTCTAGGTCCATCCATGTTGCTGCAAATGCTGTTATTTCATTTCTTTTAATGGCTAGGTAATACTCCATTGTGTGTATGTACCATATCATCCCTATCCACTCCTCTGCCGATGGGCATTTAGGTTGTTTCCATGACCTGGCTTCTTCCCTCTCTAGCTGCTTTAAATGTAAAGTTAGGTTGTTTATGGGAGCTTTTTCTTGTTTCCTGAAGTAGGCTTGTATTGCTATATACTTTCCTCTTAGAACTGCTTTTGCTGCACCCCAGAGGTTTTGGAGTGTCGTATCTTTGTTGTCATTTGCTTCTAGGTATTTTTTAATTTCCTCTTTGATTTCTTCAGTGATCCATTGGTTGTTTACTAGCATGTTGTTTAGTCTCCACGTGTTTGTATTCTTTGCCATTTTTTCCTTGTTGTTGATTTCCAGTCACATACAATGGTAGTCAGAGAAGATGCTTGAAATGATTTCAATTTTCTTAAAGTTACTGAGGCTTGATTTGTAGCCCAGGATGTGATCAATTTTAGAGAATGTTCCGTGCACACTTGAGAAGAATGTGTATTCTGTTGCTTTTGGATGGAATGTCCTATAAATATCTATTAAGTATATGCCTTTCCTGGTGAGGCTTGTCATTTGTGGTGTTTCTGGTTCTGGTTGTGGCCTTTTCTTTTCTGACTAGAGAAGTTCCTTTAAGATTTGTTGTAAAGCTGGTTTAGTGTTGCAGAAATCTCTTAGCTTTTGCTTATCTGTAAAGGTTTTGAGCTCTCCTTCAAATCTGAATGAGAGCCTTGCAGGGTAAAGCAATCTTGGTTGGAAGTTTTTCCCTTTCATCACATTAAGTTTATCATGCCACTCCCTTCTGGCCTGCAGAGTTTCAGATGAAAAATCTGCTGATAACCTTATTGGGGTTCCCTTGTATGTCATTTGTTTCTTTTCCCTAGCAGCTTTCAAAATTTTCTCTTTGTCTTTAATTTTGGTCATTTTGATTAATATGTGTCTCGGGGTGTTCCTCCTTGGGTTTATTTTATATGGTACTTGTTGCGCTTCCTGGATTTGACTGAGTGATTCCTTTCCCATATTAGGAAAGTTTTCGGCTATAATCTCCCCGAATATTTTTTCTGTCCCCTTCTCTCTCTCTTCTCCCTCTGGCACCCCTATAATACGGATGTTGGTGCATTTGACATTATCCCAGAGTTCTCTGAGACTCTGCTCATTTCCTTTCAATCTTTTATCTCTTTTCTCTTCCGCATTAGTGACTTCCACTAATCTGTCCTCCACCTTGCTGATTCGTTCTTCTGCCTCCTGTATTCTACTGTTGGCTGCTTCTAAGGAATTTTTTATTTCAGTTATTGTATTTTCCATCTCTTCTTGTTTAATTTTTACAGCTTGTATTTCTCTGCTCAGTGTTTCCTGTAAATTATCAGTCTTTGCCTCCAATTTATTTCCAATGCCTTACATCATCTTCACAATCAATAGTCTAAAGTCTCTTTCTGGGAGGCTGATAATCTCATCACTGAGCTGTTTTTCTGGGCTTTTCTCTTTCTCCCTTATCTGAGTTAGAGTTTTCTGTCTTTTCATTTTTATAGGTTTTTGGTGTGGTGACCTTTTTGCCAACAATAGAGTTGTAGCCTTCTTAGTTCTGGCGTTTTCCTCCCCTGTGGCTAAAGTTGGTATGGAGGGGGCTTGCTGTAGGCTTCCCGATGGGAGGGAGTGACCCCTGACCACTGGTAGGTGGGGTTGGTTCTTACCCCTCTGGTGGGTGGGGCTTTGTCTCTGGATGAGATTAGAGGTGGTTGTGTGCCTGAGGGGTCTTTAGGCAGCCTGTTTCCTGGTGGGTGGGGCTGTGATCCCACCTGGATAATTGTTTGGCCTGGGGCTTCTCAGCACTGATGGGAGGGACCAGATTTTCCCAGAAATGGCCACCTCCAGAGAAATGCAGGCTGATGAATGTTCCTGAGAGCTTCGCATCCAATGCCCTTCCCCCACCACAAGCCATAGTCACCCCTGTTTTCCCAGGAGATTCTCCAAGTATTGCAGTCAGGTTCCACCCGGATTCCTGTGGAGACTGCTTTGCCCTGGGACCCAGTGCACGTGAAAGTCTGTGTGTGCCTTTCAAGAATGGGGTCTCTGTTTTCCCCAGTTCTGTGGAGCTCCTGCACACAAGCCCCGCTGGCCTTCAATGCCAGATGCTCCGGGGGCTCTTTCTCCCTGTGCCCGATCCCCAGGCGTGGGGTTTTGACGTGGGGCTCAGAACTCTCAGTCCTATAGGTGAGTCTCTGTGCTGCAGTTACTTTCCAGTCTGTGGGGCTTCCCACCCAGGAGGTATGGGGTTGCTTATATCGCGTAATCGCCCCTCCTACCTCTTGATGTGGTCTCCTCTTTGTCTTCTGGAGTAGAATATCATTTTTGGAAGTTTACAGTCCATTTGGTTGAAGGCTGCTCGGCATTTAGTTGTAGTTTTGTTGATTTTGGGGAGAGAAGTTGAGCTCCAGTCCTTCTATTCCGCCATGTTCTATTCATCAAATGCTTAAATCTACTTCTTTCTAAAATACCATTTGAATTTGAATATACTTATGTATTTTACAATCACTCTTACTTTTGTTTGTTTTATCTTTCAACTTTGTTTCCCTAGGCCACACTGCCTCTTACTCCATCTTACACTGTGACTTCCAGAGTCAAAAATCTAAAACAGCAATGGAGAGAAACTTTAATTTTTGCAAACACTGAACTAATCCAGCTGTGAAAGAACATGAGGCACAATTACCAATTCCACATTAGTGGGAATGTGTTTCGCAAGGTTGTTTTGTTCTGTTCCTCCCCATTCTAATGAAGTATCAAATCCCGAACCAGATGACTTTAAAATGGTCAGTCTAGAACTGCAATAAACATGTTCTGGTGTGAGCAACTAAAGGCCTTCAGAGAATGCAAAGAAACTACAATGAACATCAATCAAAACCCTATAAATAGTAGCCTATCTTTAATACATCTTCCCTTTTGAGGATATCAAACTCTAATACTCTATAATTTTGAGACTTCAGCCGTGCATTTTCTTTGTCATGGGGATTGTAGAATGTAGACTGGGTCTCATCTCACTCATCTGATGTACAAAGAAAGTAGCCCACGTACTGTCTGATGGAGTGGAGGAGATAAGTAACTCAATGTCTTTTTCCTAGACCTTTCTGACTCTCCTTTGGAGGTTAGGCATAATCCTTGACAGATTTTTTTGTTCAAAAATGCATTTTCTGGGGAGTTCCCATCATGGCACAGTGGAAACGAATCCAACTAGGAACCATGAGGTTGTGGGTTCAATCCCTGACCTCGCTCAGTGGGTTAAAGATCCAGTGTTGCCGTGAGCTGTGGTGCAGGTTGCAGACGCAGCTCGGATCTGGTGTTGTTCTGGCTGTGGCGTAGGCCGGCAACAACAGTTCTGATTAGACCCCTATCCTAGGAACCTCCATATGCCGTTGGTGCGGCCCTAGAAAAAGACAAAAAAAATCATTTCAACAGGGTGGGGCTAGGAAGGTTGATTGAGTCAGATGTGTACTGTGTCTGGCTAATTAGCATTTAGTAAATGATGGTGCTGTCACTATTATTATTGATCTTGTCTTTTCAATTTGTTTGCTAAAAGTACAACAGAGAGCATGAAATACCTTGAGAGAAGAAGTTTGGTGGGGCTGAAGAGGATCAAGAACACTGGAATAGGAGTTCTCTTGTGACTTAGTGGGTTAAGGATCTGGCATTGTCATTGCAGTGGCTGGGTCTCTGCTGTGGTGTGGGTTCAATCCCTTGCCTAGGAAATTCCACATGCCATGGTGCAGCCAAAAAAGAAAAAAAAAGGAAAACACCTGAATATATCAAAACACCAGACACAAAAACAAGCCCAAGAATCTATTAAAGGATAATTTGCAAAGACAGTATAAACATGACTCTCTTACAGATACAAAATAAACACATGTCAAAGATTTTATTTAACTCATTAATTAATGAGGGGCCCAGTAAGCATTACAACCGGTTCCAAGCAGAATTGAAAGCACCACACATATACAGGCAGATAAGGAATGCCGAAATGAAATTACAAATATATGCAAAATGAGTAAAAAAATCAATTGCGTTCCACTAGATACAACTAATTTGCATTTCTATGGGAAAAGTAATTTGCATTATTATCAGTTTTCAACAACTTACAGAGTTGTAAAAAAGCTCAAAGACAATGAATGGTGGAGATAACCAAGAAAGGTTACTAGACAAGACACTTAGTAATTTTTTTTCTATTTCAAAGACTTGCACAATTTTTCCTTATAAGCCCTACAAAATAGCCTGGGCCCACAGCTGCTCCTTGATGTCAGGGCCCTGGGAAAGGAGGGCAGAAGAGAAGGGTCTTGGAGAGACACAATGAAAGAGAACAGGTTTTCCCTACCTCTGAAACATAAAGACAACCTGTAATCTAAGACGATCCCTGCTGGAGGTCTGTTCACTTTGCCCTTAATAAAAGACAAGCTATGTGTGACAAAGACTGTTAATTATCTCTTGATATCCATTCTCCTCTTCTTTCTTTGTAACAGAATCCTCCATTTTTAGCTGGGCACAGGGCCATCCAGAATAAAGATAACACTTCTCAGCCTCACTGATGTGACCACATGACTAGGTCTTCCAGCCAAGGGACTTTTAGCCAAACGATCCTGAGAAACTTCCAGGATTGGTCCTTATAGGAAAAGGACACACCCTTCTTTGACCCTTCCGCTTTTCTTCCAGCTGAAAGGTAAATGTAATAACTGGAGCTTGAGCTGCCATCTTGGTGAAGACCACCTGATGAGCATAGCTGAGTGTCAAGGTAGCAGGAGCCCATGACTGTGATAACTTCATAAAACGGCCCCCTTCTTAAAACAGAAATGGACCTTGTACTTTCATTTTTTTACTCTGATCTTTTCCCTCTGTTACTTTGGGGTTTCTCGTCACAGGCAGCTAAAGCTGATGGGGGGAGGAAATCCTGAAAAAGTTTGGGCTTTTTTGTTTTCTTGAGGAATTTCAATTGCAACTTGCAGTGGTTCCTCTGAAAAATACATTTCCTTTTGTAGCTAACTTCAATTCAATCTCACTCTCCATTACTACTTTCTGCTACTTACATGTACTCAGTTTCCTAAAGACAGTCTTTGCCTGTGACCATAAGGAGCATTTGAAAACTCCACCTAAGATTTACAGTAGCAATTAACAAAAACTATGGTGGGGGAAGTCCAAGGTGGTTCAAAGTGTTTGCCCCACACCTACATGTAATTGCCAGCGCTCTACCTCCCAGCTCAGGAAGCTTGGGTAGGTTTCAAGCAGTGAAAGCAGGGCTGTGGAGAGATGATCAAAAGGAAGTCCCACATGCTGGGAGGGAAATTTTCAGTCCATTCCTGATTATCTGCATTTTTATAGCCCGAATAATTCCCAACCACATCCAAAAGAAAACGCAGTGGCATCTGGCTTTGGGACACATTCATTCTTGCAGCAGCTGCAGATTTACCTTGGTGATTATGTTTTCCTGGAGCTAATATTAGAGTTTGTTGGCATTCCCCAAGCACAAGCTAACTAATTGCAGGCAAAGCAAGCTGAAGGAGCCATACTGGGATTAAAATTTTGATGTAGATAATCAACAAAGTGAATAATCCACCCACTGATAATCAAATTGAACAAACTATATAATTTTCAGACTCTGCTAGTCCTTCGTATTTCTGTTTCCTGTAGATAGTAGAATACCAGCCCCCAGATTCTTCTATACTTTCTCTTTATAGCACTCAACATTCCATCCACTTCTTTAAATGTGTTCTGAAAACTCTGTAGTCTCACTTTCATCAATGTGAAAATTACGGCATTATCTTTCAAGCTCCATTAAAAATCCATATTTTGAAGAATTGTTTGAAGATCTTTCTCAAGAAGAAAGATAATATTTTACACAAAGAAGCCTAACCCTTCTGCAGATATGGCAACCCTGGGAATCACATTTCCACTTGACTGATGCTGGAAGATTCAGGTTGCAGACTTCCATAGAGATATGATTAAAACATTGAAAAGTAACACTGTATATTGTTTCATTCTCTTACCTCTCATAATTCAAAATATTATTTTCTGTTCTCTTTTCTGTTTTTTTTTTTGGAACAGAAAGGAAATCTGTCATTTGTGTCCACTGTACTCTGAAACCCTTTTATTTTTACTCTTAAAAGCCCCACAGAGGGATGAATAGGCAAAGCACAGACGATTTTTAAGGTGGTGAAAATACTCTTATGTTACTAAAATGGTGGCTACGTGTCATTATACATTTATTAAAACACACACATGGACAACACCAAGAAAAAACCCTAGTGTAAACTATGGACACTGTATCAATATAGGTTCTTTGACTGTAACAAATGTACCACTCTGCTGGAGGAATGCTGGCAATGGGGGAAGTTAACTATGTGTGGGGGCTGGGGGTATATGGGAAATCTCTGTACCTTTCCCTCAATTTTGCTATAAACAGAAAACTGCTCTAAAAATAAAGTATTAAAAAAAAAAAACATGTCCAGGACAGGGGCAGGGGGGACACCCCATTCCACATTGCCATCGTAAGAAGGCATATGGGGCTGTGGTTTTTCAGTCAAACTCTGTGCCTAATCTCTTCATAGCCAATCAGAAGGCTAGGAACCGAGGCCCCAAAAGGCTGTGCACCTTTCCAACTGTGACTGACTTTGTCCATAGCCCACCTTCGCTGTAAGGTGCAAAGACGGTTTCTCTGCAAAGCACTGAAATCAGTCCCATTCAATAACCAACATCTACATTATTGAAAACAGTAACCTTCACCTCTTAACCTGATCATTCACAGTTTTTGCCAATTGTTTTCTTTCACTTTCCTTCAAAGGTTTATTTCTTCATTTATTTGTATCTTGTTCCCTGGACTTTATCCTTTGGGTGAGAAAGTACAGTCATAGTTCAGGGTTGTTGAAGTTATTACCCTTGAGCTCCCACTGTATTTATATAACAGGAAGCCTCAAATCAGTTGTCCCCAGAGAGTAAGCTCCAGACCTGCAACAGCAGCATCACCTTACTGGAAATGCAAATTCTCCAGCCCCACCCCTGACCTACAGGATCAGGGGCTGGAATAGGGTAGGGGTGGTGTTAGAGCCAAGCACTCTAGGGGATTCTGAAGCACACTCATGTGTGCAAACGCTGCCCTAAACCAGTGGTTATTACTGGGATCACCTGGGGACATTTCCCATGCCAGCTCTCCATACCCAGAGTATGGGATTTAGTAGGTCTGGCATGGAGCCAGAATGTACAGTTATAAAAAGCTCCTGGGTGATTCTTAGACACAGTCCTAAATAAGAAGTACTGCATAGTGGATCACTATAGCTTTAAGGCTGCATTTGGCCAACTATTTTATTTCTACAATATTTTATTTCAAAGAAAGGGATTGGGAGGAGTTGGTGGTAGGTGGGCAGGACAAAAGGAAGAGACCAGCTTTGTTTCCAGTTATAATAGCCAATACATTTTAGAAGCCTAATTTGAAATCCCAGAACCAAGAGGTAACTCCATAAATAACCAAAGATCAAGGTTGTTTAAGACCCAAACTCCCTTATCTTCTCCTCTTGACATACAGCCGTCCCTTAATGCATTTCCATCTTTAAATGCTCTTATTTTCGGTAGCAGAAAAGCTGAGAAAAGAAATTGACATCTATGTGCCAGGTGCTTTATACTGAGCAGTTCATTTAGCCATCACAACGACCTCCTCAAGGAGCTAGTCCCTCTCCCAAAAGAAGAAGCTGAGGCTCAGAATATTAAGAAGCATGCCTAGCTTCCAATAACTACTAATTGACCAAGAGGAAAGTTGAACCTAAATCCATGTGGCACCCTCTCTTCCTCTCCACACTATTCTACCTGTGTTTTGCGACAGCTGAAGTCATTTCCAAATAGCAATGTGTTTTCCATGCAAAAATCAGCTTTGGTTTACTGTAAACTTTGTTTCAAAACAGCAAGGTTGGAAAAATTTTAAAACTCAGAGGAAAAAAAGGGAGAAATCAAAGACATCTGACCTTGATCTCCCGGAAGAGAGATTTAAGACTGAGAACACTTAGGAGTTTTTGAGGTTCTGAAGGATAATTTTACCTCATAAAATAGAAAGCAGAATCAGTGATTCTCTATCTTCACCAGGAAATGAAAACAAGTACTGGCCTGGTGTTGCCCTGTTTCTGTTTTAGGTTCCAAATAAGCATATTTGGTATGTGCCCTGTGAAGTCCTGTTTGAACCACCTCATTGTGTGTGTGGGGGGGGAGTGGGGCTCAAACACTTTTAAGAAAGGATTATTTTTTAATCTCTGTTTCAGATAGCACCTAGAACAATGCCCAAGACAAGGTTGGTGCTTTCACTATATGCACATTGAATAAGCATGGCTGAATTTATGAGCAATTGTTAAACAGAAGAAAGGATCATCCAGGATATCCTTTGAGAAGCTGAGACGTGAGCAAATTATTTAATGAACAGATAGATATTCCTCCATCTGAGGTGGATGAAATAGGGTTTCCACAATGGTTGGGGCTGAGAAGCTCACCTACTGCTCTAAGTCAATGCTGACACTACAAACACACACCCATCTCACTTCACCCTTTCACAGTAAACTAATCGCTTCCCTTCTGGAAGTTTGCAAAGAAACCAAATAAAGACTAAAGCACCCAGACACTAGGGTGGATGGTATCCACTGCAAAGATACTGATTACTACTTTCAACAAAGCACTCATTCTTTCTGTTCTCACAAATCAATATACTTGATCCGCATCCATTGAAAAAAACCTAAAGTTCAGAAAGGATCAAAAGAACCCCCGAATTCCTAAATATTCTGCTAGTCCAGCAGGAGCTGCTTTCTTATGCAGATGATGTGCTGGTCTTTTCAAAGGGGTTTCATAAGCGCCTCCATTTATATCCCCTCCCCATACCTACACCACAATAAGCTCTCCAGGAAGTCCCAGGCAGAAGGAAATTGTCAACCTGCAGAATGCATATGCTAATTTCAATTGCATGTCCTTGGTAGGTCATTTGCCAATTGAAGCAGAGAATTACTAGCAGATGACCTTGCTTTTGGAGCTGGGGAATCTTTCCCAGAAAAAACAGAAAGGAAACATAAAAAGCATGCATGGAAAACTCATATAAAGATCCTGCAAAAGACAAAAATGCAAATTCTTTGGCAACTTGGGGTGGGGGGAGGGGTGTCATCCTGGGCACTGACCCAACGGGGACAAAGACCAGCACCCTCTAAGGGGCATAACTTCAGCCATATCTGAGTGCTGTACATGGTCTTTCTGACTATAAGGTTGTGGACCACCTGAATGGTCATCACCTGGAAAGACAGTTATAAATACAGCTTCATTCTCAGACTTCCTGACTCAGAATGCTTAAGGGTAGGTGCCAGGAGTGAGTATTTCTAACAACCACACAGATGATTCTTTCCATGGCACACCAAGTCTGAGAATGACTGCTGGCAAAAACTGAAGAACTTCCATTCTAGCTGACCAGCAGAGCCCCATTGCCATGGCAACGTGCTCAACAGCCATTTAGAAGCAATGTGCTCTAATGTCACCACTGGATGGGAAGCACACCACTGCTCAGAGGTGCTGGAAGAATCACAGTTGAAATAATTAAGGAGTGGTCCAGTAGCTACGTGGGCAGGCTCAATCAGCACCATAAAAGTGGTTTGCTGAGTACAGAAAACATAAAACTAAGCACTTTTAAGAGATCAGAACAATACAGAAGACAGAATTTTTGTCGTTGAAGAATTTAAATCAGATGGTTAGTTTGAATCTATTTTAAAAAAATAGGGAATTCACAATATTCCCTCTACTAATATACTGAGATCTGTAAGGAAGTAAAAGTAGGAAGAGAAAGCTACAATTAAAACCACTTTCAAAAAGCTAAGTTGTTGAGTTTTTCCCTCCTATGCTTGTAAGCTTTGCCAGAATACAGCCTATTTTTAAAGACTCTGGAAACCCACTTAAAGTGGTTTTCAGAGGATGTGGCCACAAATGGTGCCCATACTACATCAGATCCTGACTAATATGCGTGTGGATCTGGGCAACTGTAAGGGGAAAATTTTCATCATGAAAGAGAAAATAAAACTGGTGTGTGTGAGGTAACAGTTTTAGCAACCACCTTAGTCCCAGATGTTTTTCCAAAGGGACCGAGTTTTATTTGAAAGCTGAGACAGACTAGGGTTTCTACTCCCTCTCACCATGCCCTTAATATAGAAAATTTATGCCAATTAAATAACACACAAGGATTATTATTTCAAGGTTATAAATAAAAGGCAAACTCTCTTTTTCAATACTTTGGTGCTTCAGTTGTTTTCAGTAAGTTCAGGTATTTTCAGGAAAAAAAAATGCAAAGAGTAGATGGAAATAAAGAATGAAGGTGTCTCCCTTAGGTGTTGCCCCCAAATCAGAAAAGAGATGAGAAAATCTGTACCACAAACCAACAGCTTTTAAAACAAGAATGAGCCTTTGGGTTCTTAAATCTCCCAAAGCTGGTTAGCTTAGGTAGACAAAAGGGGAGTGATAATTAAACTGGAGGAGACTCTCAAAATCATAGCCGCATACAGTGTTCCCTTTTAGCCTGTGTTTAAGGCTTTCTGGGACAAATACACAGCTCCCTTTCCAACCTTCCCTCTGCTACTCCCCTAACATCTGATAAACTGGGCTCCTGTGTGTCCACCAGGTTCACGCTCTACATTGCCATCTCACCTCTTTCTGCACACCTGACATCTCTCTTCCTTTTCTTAGGTAATCTTTTGAGAGTGGCCCAAATCCCCCTCCTTTCATCCAGTTTCCAGGCTCTCTACGCTCCCTTCTGCTCTGACCCCACCCCAGCCCAGGCAGTTACTGTCACTACCTGCTCTGAGCTGAATGTGCCCTCCCAAATGCATATGTTAAAGTCCTAAACCCCCCAGTATCTCAGAGTGTGACCTTATTTGGAGACAGGGTAGTTGCAGATGTAATTAGTTAAGGTGATGTCATTAGGGTGAGTTCTAATCCAATGTGTCTGGTGTCTTTACAAAGAGAATACCATGCAAAGAAAAGGAGACTTGCATAGAAGGAAAAGGATGTGAAGACACAGGAAGAAGATGGCCATCTTACAAGTCAAGGAGGGAGGCCAGGAACAGATGCTTCCCTCGCAGCCTTCAGAAGGAACCACTGCTGCTGACATTTCGAACTTAGACTTCTGACTTCCAGAACTATGAGACAACACATGTCTGTTGTTTGAGCCATCCAGTTTGTGGCTCTTTGTTATGGCAGCCCCAGCAAACTAATATGTGAATTCTCACTTGGTATTTAGCAAGTGAGAATGTGGAGCCAGGGCCACATTTTTTTTTTTTTTTT